>ONZA01014792.1:63433-76544 GCA_900322205.1 Kewa caespitosa | reverse complement strand
TTTTTTTTTTTTTGTTGCTTACGTCAATTATTTTTTATTTGAGCTAACCCAACAATTTAAACCAATGAATTTCGTTACTAAATTTGTAAATAAAGCAAAACAATTCAAGAGAATATAGTCGCTAAAGTACGAAATATAACATTTTGCTTATTATTGTTAATTTTATTCTGAATTTCTTAATACTCTAAATCAGAATATGAGTGATGGAAATATGACTCGACAATATTAGACTAACGCATGGTGCAAATATTTTCGTCAACTTATGTATGAGTAAATATGTTATTAATCTAATTAATTGAATGCTCTGTGGAACGTAAACATCTTTATAATTGTGGATGATATTTAATTATATCTTATCTACATGTTGTTGCTGCTTTTGCTCTCAATTCTAGTAGGACCGTTAATACAAAATATGCTGACTTAGGTGATCCTAAATATGAAAGCAAATACTGTGAGCTATTGTTTGACGAAAGGAAACGTAAGGACCGCAAGTGTCAAAACCCTAAAATTTATAAGTGTTGTATTGATGGAAAGATCAAGCTGCCAAAATTGTTTGACCCTCCTCAACCCCTAAAAGACTTACTCACTCAAAAACATCCAATGAGTAAATATTTCTTGGAGAAAATCAGGGGTTATAACATGATGTTTTCCTTCATGTCAATGGGTGGTAAGATCGATGCTTCTATTAACAAGGGAGGTTCTCCATACACTTTTTAGACCACAAGGGCAGAATTTTCATTCAATTGAAATTTTTTTTCCATCGATGATGAGACTCCAAAGTTTTCCCAGCTACATTTATTTGACCCAGGAAATGAAGTGAAAAATCGGTGTCAAGCTATAAGGTATTAAATTTATGTTATTGATAATGTCCATTTCATAAATAACTTGCTCGACAAGTAACATGCTAATCAAGGTAATTATGTTGTATTGTAACATGCGTGGTAATAAAAATCACGGGTTTGATAAGACTCTCTTTGCTCAACTAGAGAATATGTTAGATGCGAACAATGTATATGCAAAGGCCTTTTGTAGTGCAAGAGATGAATTTGGTAGTGATCACTCAAAAGGTGATAATCTATGATTGGTGTGACGGTACAAGCGACGCAAAGATGCATGGCAATACAATTTTCCAACCCAAAGTAAGGTAGCTTCCTTAATATCCGAAGATGATATGGAGGCCAAATATGACAGAGATATTGTCATAAAGAAGAAATCAGATGATAGTCTAAAACGTGTGAGTGAATTACAGCTTGGCTATCTACTGTTTGGGCCAACATCCCAAGGCGCACGTTGAACATTGACCATAATCCTTTCCGTGGTTACTTTCGAGAATATACCATCCATGAAACACCGTAGGGAGCTCCGCTGTCCCCAAAGGGCAGGTCGTCGAAGAATACGACCCTTCACATGAAGGACAACAAAAGCTGTAGTATTTTTCTCGATATACTCGTCAGATATGGGTATTTTCATAACTGGAATTATGTGCTTGGTCCCTTGCACTCCCAAGGCTCCGCTGGCCCGGAAGGGCACCATCATCCCACTGGCAAGTCCAAAACCGTAGCTAGGGCTGGGGGAATCAGTTCCTAGAAAAGGACCTACATACTTCCCAAGAAGGCACACACAACATTCAATCCTCATTAATTGCATGTTTATTGCGCTTTGCTCTCAACATGAATTCCAAAGGTGCATGACTCGGAATTTCATATTCACACTTTATATTTGCCTCTCGGCCTTTCTCGTGGCCGAGTCTCTCTCCAGTTATGTTGAACTAACTTAGGCATCAGAGAACCAATCCCCGAACCACGGCATGGGCAGTTCATGTGATCTCATTTTGCAGGTCACCTCGGACCATCTAGAAGTACCTTTGAGTTTCTTAGTTCTCACGCAACCAAAAGCATTTCAACCCTTTGAGTTTCAAGGGTCCACTCTGTCACACAAAAACACCCGAATCATTCGGCACCGTCTGTGGGAAGTGGCTAGCAAAAGTTGAATGAGATTGAGAAATAGCAAGCATATTCAAACACCTTAACCAATCCAAGACTTGTCTCGTCACAACTCGGCCTCTGCTAGCTCGTCAGGGAGGAACCCGCCTCTACCTCCTCCTCCGAGACCTGTCACCCGGGAAGAGCTCGCTCCCTCTCAATTGAACATCCTAGGGGATATGTAGAAGATGTGCATAACCCTACAAGGGACAATTCGTGGTAGCAAGGAAGAGAAACAAGGAAAATCAAGAAAGCCAACTTCGGGCAACATTCCTAGCCCTGAAGGACGAGAGACGTCAAGGTCTACTCAGGTCCTTAAGTCCCCACCTTTTCAGTTTAACCAATTAGGTTCTTCCTACTCCTTTAAGGGGAGGAACCCGGAACATCATAGAAGCAAGAGCAATCAATCCGCCGGAAACTCGGGGCAAGCCAAGTCTAACCTGCAACATGAACTCGAACGGATCCGACGAGAGAAGGCCCGAAAGGAGAATGAAGAAGAAGCAATTAACCTTAGGCACTTCCTAAGGTTCAGGGAAGCAGAAAAAGAAAAAGAGAAGCGGAAGCAAGAGAAGTATGGCATGTCCATAGGACGCTGTCGAGAGCCCTCTTGAAAATACTCCGACCTCGAGGATACCTGGGATCTAAACATGCGAGTGCCGTTTAGCGATGAAATCATGGAATATCCAATCAGCATCAACACGAGGATAGGGAAGGTCAAAACATACAATGGTACTACCTCTCCCAAGGAGCACATATTGTCTTATGATGCGTCCATGATGACCCAAATACAAACGACGCAACCATGTGCCGTCACTTCTAAGGGACCTTGGAGGGTCGAGCAAAGAAGTGAATGAACCATCTACCTCGTAACAGCGTACACAATTACGAAGAGATGTGCGAGATCTTCATGGAGAATTTCATGACCTGCGAGAAAACGGAACTGCTTTGAAGACCTCTTAAATGTTACGGAATGCAAGAACGAGTTCATCAAGGACTATGACAAGAGGTTCAATGAGGAATTCTTGGAGATAACCAAGCTTGATCCTATCATAGCTTGCACATCATACATCAAAGGTATCTTTAAAGGTAGCGAGATTCTCCCAGACCTGGAACAAATGAAACATCAAGGGAAGAAGCTAACCCTAGCTTATGTCAAAGCTTAGTCATCTATGGTCTCCACCGCCTAGGAGAGGTCGGGAAGAGACATGGTGACATGTAACTATCGTATCAACAAATTCTAAGAAGGAAGAGGAGCTCGGAATGGGAAGCATGATAAAAGGAAAGCGAAAACATTAAATGTCGAAAAGCCAAAGTTCGCGAAGGGCGGAGCAATATGAAACAAAGGAGGGCGAACCGAAAACAAGAAGCAATAGAAAGACTCCTGAGATCCCGGTAGTAAATAAAATCTTGAACTCTAATCAGGAGGAAGTTCTGGCAAAAAATAGACCCCAAGATGCTACCGGACCCAACCCCCATGAAAGAAAGCAACCACAAAAGCTACTTCTTTTGCCATTACCACAAGGCTAATGGACACAACACGAGATACTGCCGTGAACTTGGCAGCCATTGGAGAAACTGGAGGGCAAAATCAACTCCTTCTTGAAAGATACGACCACTATGTATGTACAGTAAGAGCAGGGGGCATGAGAGAGTTCCACCTCGGCTTCAGATTCTTACAAAGTTGCAGTCATTTCATGTGGTCCAGCTATAGGAGGGTTGAGCAACAAGGCAAGGCAGGCTGACCTGAGGTCCCTCGATCAAATCCTGTTGGTCGAGGAAGTCCTTAAGTTTGGGAAACCTATCTACTTTGAGCAAACTGACGCCCGACCACTGCAATACCCCCCATGACGACCCGATAGTCATAGAAGTGAGGATCGCAAATACCCTAGTGAATGGGGTGCTTATACATACTGGAATTTCAGTAGACGTCACCACCGATGTATGTCTAAAAGATCTCGGCTACTACCCCTAGAAGGTGATGCCCATTAGCCATCCTGTGGTGGGCTTCGGAGGGAATCAGGTCCTCCTAGTAGGAAGCATACAGTTGCCCCTAAGGGTAGGGGCAATGAAGAAGCAAGGCGCATCATTTCCGGATTCCTCGTTGTCGATGTACCACTAGCATACAATGCGATACTTGGCAGACCCTCCTTGAACAAAATCAATGCGCACATCAGTATGGTACTATGAACAATGAAATTCTACTGAGATTGCGATGGGGTGAGAATTATATAAGGCGACCTGAAAACAGCTCGATCTTGCTAGATACAGTGCCTCAGCAAGAGTACCCTCGAGCCGAAAGAGGTCCCTGCAACCATCGAGGTGCCAGAATCAAAGGAAGAGAAGAAGGGACAACACCGCCGTACGATAAATAGTTGTCTAACAAAAAAAAGAGAACAAACAGAAGAAGGACAAAGGGAAACACGTCAATGTTTGATGATAGACGTCCCCTCGTCTGAATTACTTGACGCTAGAATCGAAGTAAAGGAAAGAGCCAAGCCCTCGGGGGGCAAAGTGGAGCTCATCTTTGACCCAGTTCGGCCACAGCACATGACATATCTCGGTGACGACATCGACGAGCCCAATATGGCAGAACTTTCTTCACTGCTCTAGGATTACCAGCATGTGTTCGCCTTTGGACCCAATGAGATGCCTGGGATTAGCAAGGGGCTCATGGAACACAACCTCGGGATCAATCCAAAGCTGAAGCCAGTAAAAGAGAAGAAAAGGCATCTAGGAGAGGAACGAAGCCGAGCCGCCACCGAAGAAGTATAAAAACTCCTGTAAGCAAGCTTCATTAGGGAATGTAAGTATCTGAAGTGGCTTGCCAACATATTCATGGTAAAAAAGGCAAAGGGGGCATGGCAAATGTGTGTGGATTACACCTACCTCAACAAAGCCTGCCCGTAGGACCATTTCCCTCTCCCTCGGATAGACAGACCAGTGGATTCCACAAGTGGTCATGAGCTACTAAGCTTCATGGATGCCTTTTATGGGTACCATCAGGTCTTCATGAGTAATAAAGATTAAAGTTCCACGGCCTTCATCATTGACGAAGGAGTATTCTCCTACAGGATGATGATGTTTGGTCTAAAAAATGCAGGGGCCTTTTTCCAGCATCTAGTCAAAAAGGTTTTGAAGAACCAAATAGGCAGAAATTTGGAAGCTTATGTTGACGAACTGATCACAAAGAACGTCAATTCGTCCAACCATGTGGACGATCTAACAAAAACCTTTGACACCCTTGGAGCAAATGAGGTCAAATTGAACCCCAACGAATGCGTATTCGAGGTACGTGGAGAAAAATTCCTGGGGTTCATGGTCACCGAAAGGAGAATCGATGCCAATCCCTAGAAAGTACAAGCATGGCAAGAAATGAAGCCTCCGAGGTGTATCCGCGATGTTCACAAGCTTACAGGGTGCATAGCCGCACTGAACCGCTTCGTGTCCAAATTAGCCGACAAATGTGCTCCTTTATTCAAAGCCCTTAGGAAAGGAACCATGTTCGAATGGGGGAAAGAGGCCCAAATGTGCGCGAGAATTTGAAGTCCTACCTCGGACACCTGCCTCGGATATCCATCCCTAAGGCCGGTGAGCAGCTAATCCTTTACCTCGCAGTGTCCGACAGAGTGGTTCCTTCGGTCCTGGTTAGAGAAAATGACAGGGTACAAGAGCCAGTATACTTCACAAGCCACGCACTAAGCAAAGCCATATTTAGGTACACGACAGCTGAAAATTTTTCCCTCGGAGTCCTCATTAGTTCAAGGAAGCTGAGGCCCTATTTTCAAGAGCATCAGATCGTAGTCCTCACCAACCAACCTCTGAAGAAGATACTCGGACGACTTGAATCCGCTGGTAGAGTCCAAATATGGGCCCACGAGTTGACGAACTATGATATCATCTATGAACAACGAAGGGCTATCAAGAGCCAAGCATTGGCCGACTTCATCACTCAATTAATGCCTTCAAACCACGTTGCAAAGGCTTGGGCCAACCACTGGTCCATGAGCGTGGAGGGATCATCTTGCAAGGCCAGAAGCAAAGCCGGGGTAGTAACTTCTTCCCTAGAGGGAGACGTATTCGAATATGCAATGAGGTTCAAATTCCATACCTCTAATAACGAAGCAGAATACGAAGCTCTTGTTGCTGAACTAGCCTTAGCTCGAGCCACAGGAGCCCAAAAGATACAAGTCAATATGGACACTTAGTTGGTGGTCTCCTAGGTTGACGGAAGTTATGAAGCCCGAGGAGATGGGATGAAAGCCTACCTTGCAAAGGTCATAGAATAAATGAATAGTCTCAAAGAAGTCACCATGGAGCACGCGGCTGGATAAGAGAACAGTCATGCCGATGCACTAGCTCGACTAGCTAGTTCGTCCATTGAAGGTATGCACAAAAACATGTTCTAGGAAGAAGTTGAGAAGCGCATCATTGAGAACTAGGTGGCCATCAACATCCTAGATAGATCTGACGGCTGTATGGACTCCATTGTCTCCAACCTACAAGATGAAACCCTACCAGGAGATCCGAAAGAAGCTAAAAAGATGAAGAATAAGGAGAAGTGGTTTGTCCTCCAAAATGGAATTCTATACAAACGGAGCTTCACCCATCCACCATCACGAAGTCAAGGGTAGGAAATTATTGGATAAGTGCACTACGAAATCTGCGGAGCTCATTAAAGAGCAAGGATAATCACCCATAAAGTACTTCGTTAGGGTTTCTACTGGCCCACCATTCACTGAGATGCAACAGAGATGGTGAAAAATGCGACAAGTGCCAGCACTAGTATAGGGTGGAACACTTCGATGCCCAGAAAATAGTGAGGAACTCGAACACCAACTAGACCTTTTGCCCGATATCAGGGGCGATGCCCTCCTACGAGCCGAGATATACAAACACAACATGACTAGAGCATTCAACCGCCGAGTCAAGATGAGAAGGCTCCATGTGGGAGACCTCGTACTACGAAAGATGGAGCTAGTTGGAAGGCAATACGAATAAAGAAAGCTAACGCCTAACTTGGAAGGCCCTTATAGAACGCTAAAATAATAGGACCAAAGACGTACCGCCTTGAAGCACTGGACGGACGCAAAATTCTGAGGTCTTGGAACATCAAGAACCTACTTCTTTTCTATGAGTAATAAGCTCATCATAGTGTTTATTCCCCTTTTTTTTCTGGGTAGGCACCCCCAAAGAGCCTCATGTTTCTTTCTCATTCAAGGCACTCGTTTTGGAGTTACCTCGGGGTCGGCACCGCTCAATAGCTATGAATAAAAAGTTTGTTCCTAAACTGTAATCCTTCTTAAGTGTCAAGTTATGGAAAACCTTTGACGAGGTCCTCTCCTGAGAAGTGTCGCAAAATACATAAAACCCCACCACGGGGGAAAATGCACGAAATTCAAGTTGGGTTGGAAGAGCGACAAAATAGAAATTTGATTAACAAACACCTCAATTTGTATCACGAATAAGTTAGCTCACAATTGAAATGTCCCACCCTGGGGCGAATAAAGGAAGTACCACCCCTTCGTTAACATGGACGATGAACTATCACACAAATTCCTCCGATTTCGGATCAAGATAGAAATGAACTATTTGTTTAAGTGGGGGCATAGTTGGGGGAAACAGCCCGACCTGCACCAAAAAAAAAACTTCACGGTTTGACTTCGGAAACTTAAGCAAACACCTTCGCAAGAAAGAAACAAACTCGGAGTCCGTGTTAAAAATGACGAAGACAAAGATCACGCTTTTTATAAGTTAGGCAAAATGCCTCAACGTTATAAAATACAAAGTTGAAGCCCAAGAAGAAACTACAAAAAGGACAAAGATCCAAAAGGTTACAACCGAGGTAGGAGCAGACAAAGTACAAAGGGGCACTCACATAACATGGGGATGACCTACCCGCTATACGATGGAAATAACTTCACATACACAAGGAACAAGTAGGGTAACCCACTGCCATGTCATATATTGAGAGAGAGGCCCATCCGAGAAAGTAGGCCAAGGCACATCAAACCTCCCAAGGGAAAGTGAAAGCCTACCCATTACCATGTGTTCATGCGACGAGGAACAACCTCTCATACAACACAATGAACAAGTAGGAAAAAGCATTATCATGTTCATATTTAGTGAGAGGCCCACTTGGATGACCTCGGCGGGCCCTAATTCTCGGCTTCATCGTCCTTGGGCCCCTGATGACCCCGGCTGAAGAGCCTTGTTACGCTGATCCTTAGGATGCATCATGAAGCCCTTGCCTCAAGTAGATTGGGATGGATTGACATTTATGGCATCAGCCGATCCTACCACGGGGTCAGAACCGAACTCCTTCCGTGGAGAGTAGGCCAATAAGTCCTTCAACTTGGCCCTCATCTCTCGGGAAGCTTCCTGGCCTTCGGTATTCTCGACCTAGTTCACCATCATGGCAGCCCAGATGGCCTTAAAGCCGGCAAGCGATCTAAAGACGTCCATGAAGGCCTCCTCTAGTTAGCCCTCCTTCCTCTGGGCCGCGTCCTTCACCTCCTGACGAAGGGCGGCCACCTGGGCAATTTTCCTTGAGAAGGCATCCTCAGCTCCCTCGGCCCTCTCCAGATTCACCTTGGCCTCGGCCTCAGCCTATGTCAGCTCAACCCTTACCTTGGCGAGCTTCTCCTCTTGGGTCTTCCTCTTGGCAGTCGCTCCATCCTCGTGAGCCTTCTGGAGCTCGACAGAGTGTTTCACCAAGCTATCCTCGGCATTCTTAAGTCATGCTCAGAGATCGGCATTCACCAATTCGTACGAGACCTTGGAGAGGTAGGTAAAAAAAACAAGAAAACCGTTAGGACTCACTACAGAAGGTCCCGAATGAAGCATCTGAATTAGAAGATAAACCTGATGGATCAACTTCAACGTGATGCTCTAGCTGACCCCTGGACTCATCTCCATGTCGGCGAGGTCCTCGATGGGGACGAAGTGGTGGGCGGTGTTTTCCACAACCTTTACTTTCCCCTCCTTGGTATGCCAAAAATTACGCCAGGAAGGGGTGCACTTTGTCTTGCATCTCCTTGTCGGCGTCGAAGTTGATCCTCTCCGACTTCTCCTCCTGAGCAGGCTCCTCCATCAATGGCTCATCCGAAGCGTTCCCCTTTCCCTTGTCCTTAGCGGAGGGGGGAACCCACTCTGCATCCCCCTCAGTCGAAGCAGACCTCGACTTAGACTCAATTCGAGGCTTCTTCGAAGAAGTCCCAAGGAGGTCGGGCACCGCCTCATCCACATCATCGGAGATTACAATTGCGATGGGTTCGGCCAAAGAGTTTCCCCTCGACCTCAAACCTCCAACAGTTGAGGAAGACTTCTTCCTCTTGGGCACATCAGTCGGCATGGATTGCAAAAAGAAAAAGTGGTAGTCAAACTCAAGAAAAGAGGTAGTGCGAGCACGAAAAAGACTTCATGAACACTCACGGAGTTAAGAAGCTCCTAAGCTTCGAGCTTAAGCTCCTCGACCATCCTCGTATGCACCTTGGCGGTGGAGGTCTTCCCTAGCAAGTCCTGACTCTCCCCAGCCACATTGAGGGTCATCTACAAAATTAAAGGGGTTACAAGGAAACATATGAAGAAAAATAAACTGAATGAAACAAAGTATTAAAGTACCCAGGCTCCACTTTTGGCTGACCCCTATGAAGACGAAAAAGTCTTCGTCTCTCAGCCACCTCTACACCGGTTGCCAGTATAGGGGCATCTTCACCCAAACCTTGGTCCCTTACTGACCTCTCTTTGTCTCCCACTGGAAGTACTTCCGGGCGTCGAGGTCAGCGTTGGACAGACAACCTCCTCTACCCTTGAATGCCGAACTCACCGACTCTACCGCATTTCACTTCTGGATACCTTGCAAGACTTTGTCCCTCAAAAACTTGATGAAGACGAAGAGTTCTTTCCTGCCGTGGTTCGAGATAAGACGAGGTGGTCCTACCATGTACTCCGGTTTCTCCGTAGAAGGGAAAAACTCTCTGTCTATGTTGCTTGGGGTGATGGCCTTCATAATTGCCCACCATAGCCCTAGGGTTGGCTGGACCTCGTGCACCTTGCGGTCCGCGATAAAGTAAGAGATCATTATCTAGCTGTTCGGGCCAGCTGGTAGGGAGTGAGATCATAGTCTTGTAGGAGATATAAGGCAAAGGGGTGTAGGGGTAGCCTAAATCCGGCCTCACTCATCAGCCTGCCCGTCGTGATACATTTCCACGGTGGCCACATCACTCTACTGCTCGTTCCTGGCCTCACCAACATGATGTTGTTCGGGGATCCAAACATACCGGTCCTTGAGGCCACCTCGTCATCGGGAGTCATCAGCAACACCTAATCTCATCCGTGGGTCTCCTAGTTTTCTTTGGATGATCTGAGGTCGAAGCTTTGGTAGCTGTTACTACTCTTTGGTCGATGAGGCAAGGTGGTCGGCAAGCAACTATGACTGCAAAAGCCGAGAGGATTACTGCCAGAGCTAGAGCCCGAGTACCGGGGGATGAAGTAGAATTGGGGAATTTTAGGGAATATGACCCTTTGTCTCTTATGAGGACGAAGGGAGACAGGCTCGAGATCATGAGGCTGCCTTTTCACAAACCTTTTAAGATGAGACGTTCCTTTCTAAGCTACCAATTTCCTTTTCACTAGTGTCCGTGACTGCGTCCGCACTGCCAAGATCATTGGAACTGAAGGTGACCTACTTTCCTTTGGGGGTTTGCTGCTACAAGGAGCTCGAGGCCTCGCAGAGGGGGTGATGCATATTGTGTCTCGGGCTCGAAGGAGGATTGTACCCCGTCCAATGATTAAAAGGGTTGGGAAAAATCGTAAATACTCTGCCATTCCTGCCCGAATGCCACTAGTTTCTCGGCATCCAACTCTACGACGTGGCAGTCAAAAGCTTATAGTCGAAGTTGGTCTATTATGCACTCACCCCTGCCAAGTCGATGACCCACTTTTTCAATCTCTATGGACTTTAGCACTTCAATGTGCCTGGCTTTCCATTTTCGGATTCGCCCCCAGAAGTCATGCTTCCCCTGAGCCGGACTACCAGAGGCAAATCCTAAAGGCCGACTAGGCATAACTTAATGAAAAAGCTTTGAAAAAAGAGCGGCAAAGAGATGAAAAAATTACCTAAAAAGTCTAGACCTTCGACGGAAGGGGATAATCTAGTCGAAGTGGTCGAAGATTTGAGGCTGAAGTATTTGAAGAATGAAGGACGAAGTAGTTGAAGATAAAGCTTTGAAGGACTTTAAGAAACAAAGGCGAAGAACTTCAATTTCTGGGGGTTCCTCTCTCTGAAAAGGAAACTTTCTCTCTCCACAACATTCAAAGATAGGGTAAAGACAAAATGAGGAAAGTTGGACGTATTTATAGAAGGTTCACGACAAAGCCCTACACTCACTGACAAGCGGACACGTGCTTGGGATAACCTCTCGCCATGTGGCATCAGTCTCACCCACATTCAAGATCCTCTTTCGAAAGTTAATTGTATGAGTACCTTTTTGATGAAAGGGTCACCGAGGTGAAGCTCATACCTAGAATACTTCGGATTAGGTACAAACCTTGGAAGACGAGGTCCGAGTACTAATCCGAGGGGCAAATATTTGGGCCAATTTCCCAAGGCGCACGTTGACCATTTACGATAACCAAGTATAGGGGAACTTTCGAGAATATACCATCCATGAAGCACCCTGGGAAGCTCAGCTGCCCCCCAAGGGTAGGTCATGGAGGAATGCGACCCTCCACGTGAAGGATAGGAAAAGTTGTAGGATCATTTCCACAAGTGGGATCGTGTGCTTGGGCCCTTGCACGCCCAAGGCCCTATTGGCCTCGAAGAGCGCCGTCATCCCACCGTCCAGTCCAAAACCCTAGCTAGGGTTTGGGGAATCAGATCCTCTAACCACTTACGAAGAAGGTACACACAACATCGATTCCTCAATAATTGCTCTTCGCTCTTAGCATTAATTCCAAAGGTGCTTTAGTCTGAAGTTCATATTCACACTTTCTATTTGCCCCTCGGCCTTGCTCGTGGTCGAGTCTTTCTTCAGTTATCTCAAACTAACTTACGCATCGGAGAACTGATCCCATGACTACGCCGAGGCAGTTCAGTGTTCTCATTTTGCACCTCGAACCATCTTGAAGTACCTCGGAGTTTCTCAGTTCTCACGCAACCAAAAGCATTTCATCCCTTTGAGTTTCAAGGGTCCACTCCGTCACCCAAAAACTCCTGAAACACCTACCTTTTCAGTATCCTTTGTTGTTTCCATCTACGGAGGACGATTATCACAGTGAGAGGCCTATGAATGTTGAGACAATTGATTATTCAGTGAAGTGTCGGAAAGCAATGAGAATGAGGGAGTTTTTCATAGGATTTATGTGCGAAATTGTGAGCCAAACATCATTTTGATTGCTAAGCGCCTTTTCCAGCAGTTTATGGTTGATGCTTATACAATGATTGAATCATATAGATTGACTTTTTTACGGATTAGCCATACGAAGTTGCGTGTTGATCTCTTTACTAACTTGCAAAAGGTTGTTTTTGGTAGGCTCACTAATCCAAAGCTCTGCGGTAAGGCTTATGTTCTGCCTTCATATTTCATAGGCGATTATCTATATAAGGGATAATGTTATATAGAAGTTATGGCTATATGAAAAGCTCATGGGTATCCTTGCCTTTTCATCACTTTCACATGCAATCCTAAGTGGCTGGAGATTCAAAAATTTTGTGCACAATAGAGGATTGAAACCAGAAGATCATCCTGATATGGTTTGTAGGGTTGTTAAAATTAAATTGGATGCTATGGTTGATGACTTGAACACAAATTAATTTTTTTTGGAAAAGAGTAGTTGGTAATTTTGATAGTCTTATTTGTTCAGTTTTATTTCGTTTTAATCAGCTATAAAGTGAAGTAATTAATTATGTACATATTTGATAATTACAATATTCTCATCGCATTTTTTTTTATGTCTTTCGGTTACAGTTATATGCTTTATTGTATTTAGAAGAGAGGATTGAAACATGCTCATATTGTTGTATTCTTGGACAAAGAAGTGAAGAAGAAGTTGTAGCCAGATCATTTCGATAACATTATCCAAGCTGAGATACATGATCCCAAGAATAATACTATAAACTTCATGAATTA
>ONZA01014792.1:30202-42082 GCA_900322205.1 Kewa caespitosa | reverse complement strand
ATAAATAATAAACTATAAACAGAAAATGAAATAAAAATATATACACGTAAATATGCATAAAATGGAATAAAGTCATTTAATCTATGAAAAATAACATNNNNTTGTTAATACCCTAAATTTATGACTTGAAAATGAATAAAATATGTGCTGGAAAGTAGCTAAATAAAATAAATATATTCGTCTAAAATTAAAGAAAATAATATCGATTTATCATTTTCTCTAATTGCATGACATAAATAGAAATAAAATGAAAAGAAATGAAAATAAAATGTAAAAAATTTCAACTCCCCTCCTTAGGAGTACCTAAGGAGGGGAGGACCCTCGTGAATCTACCTTTGGATGGGATTTGCCTGGGATTGTGTTATACGCAAAATCTTGACGGAACGGTTGTTGTGTTTTTTGGTGGATTTTACTTAGGAAAATGTTAGGAAAATGCCCACAAAAATTCCTTAAGCTTGAGAGGAAATGGCTTCTTGTTGCTAACTGCTTTTCTGAGTTTTGGATTGATGAATGTGGTATTATGTGTTAATGTATATGCGTAGGTTAATGCATGGGTTTATAAAGTGGTCGAAAATTAAATGCACATGGGCCTAGCGATTATGGAGTAATTCGCTGGGAGCCAGGCGATTTGCCACAATTTCGATCTGTGCCCAGCGAATTTGGTGCAATTCGATGGATATTGAACAATAAATTTGATTTGTAACAATTAGGGGAGGACCAACAGGCAGCAATTTGGTTGCAAATCGCCACTTGACTCAGCGAATATGGCTCAATTCGCTGTGTGGGTATCGAATACAGGCCAAATTGTTGGGTGGATAAAGATTTGGACCTATATCGTTGGCCCTTGGTTTAATGCGTCCGTTACGGTTTTAACTCCCCTTGGCCGGGAATCCTAGGGGAGGTCTAGAAGCTTTTAGGATGAGATGAAATGACCATTTTGCCCTTTTGACTTTGGTTGACTTTTTTAAATTTTCGGGTTTTCAATATTTCGCGTATTATAGGTTTTCGGGACCCATACCGTAGATTATTCATCATCATAGGGTCGTTTTGGGGGCACTATTTTGGTGTCAACACCATGCATGAAATACAGAAGGGGATCGAAATGCTTTTCTAAGCAATTTTCACCACGTACTAACTTCGATGACGAAGGATACCCAATATATTGAATATGTGATGCATGTACGTATATCTTTTTAAGTTAAAAGATGTTCTGATTTTTCCAATTGGTGATAGATATCTGTTTAGGCCCATTTCCCCAAACATTATTTTGACCTTTGACTTACGCCCATTCGAGGGGCATTTTCGTCAATCCGCAGCTTGTCAAGCACAGGCGCGAGGAGCTATCCCTTCCTAGGGAGGACCACGACCCTCCAAAGGAAGGGAAGGTCGATCCTTCGCCCCCTTTCCATATTTGCTCGGTAAGAGTAAACCTTTTGTCAAAGAGAAGGAGACGCTCGATCAGGCACGGGCCCATTAAGCCTGCCAGCCCGGTGGAGCGCCGCCAGGATCGACCCAAACCCTAACTAGGGTTAGGAGGCCAAAGGTCCTATAAAACGGACCTACGCGCATTCCATGAAGGTACACACACAAAATATTCTCTCATTAATTACGCATTCATTGTGCTTCCCTCTCACCACTTATTCCTTGAGTGCCTGAGTCCGAAGTATTCTTCAAGCTTTCTATTTTCCCCTCGGCCTCTCACATGGCCGAGCACTTCATAAGTTATTCCGAACTAATTTTGGCATTAGAGGAACGATCCTTGGACCACGCCAGGGGCAATTCACCTCTTCTCTTTTGCAGGTCACCTCTGGAGACCTCGGATTCCTTATATCCTCAAGTAGCTCGCTAACAGTTCGACCCTTTGAGTTTCAAGGGACCACTTTGACACCCAGATAAACCCCAAAACATTTGGCGCCGTCAGAGGGGAGTGGACGGTCAAAAGTTGCATGAGACTAAGGAACAACAAACACATTCAAACACCTTCACCAATCCAAGACATATCGCACCACAACTCGCTTTCTGGTTCGTCAAGGAGAAACCCTCCACCTCTAGGACCGATAACCTGAAACGAGCTTTCGGCGTTCCAAGCAAAAATCCTGGGAGACATGAAGAAAATGTGCATAACCCCTCGGGATACAATCCGAGGGAACAAAGATCACAATGAAGCAGAGAAACCCCTGTCGAACAACATCCCTTCGAATGACATCCCCGGTCTCGAGGGACACAATGCCTCAAAGTCCACTCGGTTCCTCAGATCTTCACCCTTTCAGCTCAGCCAATCTGGCTCTTCCGATTCCCGCCCTAAGGGAAAGAACTTCGGTCACAAGAGCAACCGGTCCGTCGGGAGCTAAGAGAAGGCTGACTCCAACCTACGACATGAGCTCGATAGGATTAGGAGGGAACGAGCCAAAAAAGCCCACAAAGAAGAAACAGACGACCTTAGACACATTTGAGGTTCCGAGAAGCAGAGAAGAAGAAAGAAGAGCAAAAGAAAGGAATGTACGGCAGATCCGTAGGAGGCAATCACGAGCCCTCTAGGAAGTACTCCATCTAGGGAGATACTTCAGATCTCAACATGCGCGTTCCCTTCAGCGAAGAGATCATGGAATACCCTATCAGCCTCAACACCAGAGTAGGGAAGATCAAGAAATACAATGGCACCACGTCTCCGAAGGAACACATCCTGGCCTACAACGCGGCCATGATGACTCAGATCCGAAATGACGCTACCATGTGCCGTCATTTCGCAAGAACATTAGAAGGGCGAGAGCTAAAGTGGGTGAACCACGTATCTCGCAACAGTGGGCATAGCTATTAGGAACTCTGCGTAATCTTCATGGAGAACTTCATGACCTGCGAGAAAACGGAGAAATGCTTCGAGGATCTCTTCAACATCACGCAAGGGAAAAATGAGTTCATGAAAGACTACGATAAGAGGTTCAATGATGAATGCTTGGACATAACCAAGTTAGACCCCGTCATCGCATGCACTGCATACATCAAACGTATCATCTGAGGCAGCGAGATCCTCCAGGACTTCGAGCATGTCCTACGTCCGAGCTTATTCATCCAAAGTCTTCACCGACTGGGAGAGATCAGGAGAGACATGATCACGGTAAATTACCGCTTCGACAGATTCAGGGACGGCCGAGGAGGTCAACACAGGAAGTAGGAGAAAAGGAGGGCGGAGACACTTAACGTCGAGAAATCGAAGTTCAAAAAGGGGGCTGCGAACCGCACCAACGAAGGGAAAGCCGAGGTGAAGAAGCGAGTCGACAAGAAGTCCCCCGAAAGCCCAGCGGTGAAAAAAATCCTGAACTGCAATCAGGAAGAAGAGCGGGCAAAAATAGACCCAAAGATGTTTCCCAACCCAACCCCCATGAAGGAAAAAAACAAAAGCTACTTCTTCCGCCACTATCATAAAGCAAACGGACACAACACGAGGTACTGCAGGGAGCTTGGCAGTCATCTCGAAGCCCTAGCCAAAGAGGGCAAGATTAATTCTTTCTTGAAGAACACTGCAGCGATCTCTGTAGCGCCAGACCAGGGGCAGGGGAGAACTCCACCTCCACCTCATATTCTTACGATATCGCAATTATCTCAGGTGGCCCAGCTATAGGAGGTCTCACCAATAAAGCAAGACCAGCTCATTTGAGGTTCCTCGACCAAGACCTGTTGGTCGAGGAAGTCCCCAAGTTCGGGAAACCTATCTACTTCGATGAATCCGATGCTCCCCTGCCGGACCAGGGGGAAGGGGAGAGCTCCACCTCCGCCTCAGATTCTTACGAGATCGCAGTTATCTCCGGTGGCCCGGCTATAGGAGATCTCACCAACAAAGAGAGACGAGCTCATTTGAGGTCCCTCGACCAAATCCTGTTGGTCGAGAAAATCCCCAAGTTCAGGAAACCTATCTACTTCGATGAATCTGATGCTCGCCCACTGTATTATCCTCACGATGATCCACTGGTCATAGATGTGAAAGTGGCGAACACCCTCGTAAAAAAGGTACTGGTAGACAATGGAAGCTCGGTGGATGTCATCACCTACGGCTGTCTTAAAGACCTCGGCTATTCGGATGAGAAAGTCCTACCTTTCATCCATCCCGTGATTGGATTTGGAAGAAATCAGGTCATCCTAGTGGGAAGCATCCAGCTCCCTCTTCGAATTGGAGCAAAGGACGAAGCAAGACACATCATATCCGAGTTCTTAGTGGTCGAGGTTCCCCTGGCATACAACATCCTGCTGGGACGACCCTCCCTCGACAAAATCAATGCACACATTAGCATGGTACTGTTGACCATGAAATTCCACCGAGATGACAGTGAAGTAAGCAAGGTATGCGGAGATCAGAAAATCGCACGAGCTTGCTGCGTTCAGTGCTTCAGCAAAAGGTCCTTATTGAAGAAAGAGCCTTGAGAAATCAATCAAGGACCCGAGTCGAAGAAAAGGAAAAAGGAAAGTAACATACCTTAGATGGCGCCCCCTCCCGGACTCAAGCCATAAGACGAAGGGAAAGAAATCCAGTGTTTAATGATAGACACCCCTCCGTCCAAATTGCTCGACGCTAGGATTGAAGAACGGTAGAGGGCCAAGCCTTCGGGGAAAAAAGTTAAGGTCATCCTGGAACCTTCTCGGCTCGAGTGCGTCACGTACCTTGGTGACAACCTCAACGAGACCACTACATTCAATCTTTTTGAACTCCTCAAGGAATACCAAGATGTATTCGCCTTCAGCGCCAATGAAATGCCGGGAATAAGTAGGCAGCTCATGGAGCATAACCAAGGAATCAATCCGAAGTTAAAGCCGTTAAAGTAGAAGAAGAGACACCTCATGGAGGAACGAAGTAAAGCCACGGCTAAAGAAGTACAAAAACTCCTAGAAGCAGGTTTTATCAAGGAATACAAGTATCTGAAGTGGCTGGCAAACATAATAATGGTAAAACAGGTGAATGGGGCATGGCGAATGTGCCTACATTACACTTATCTCAACAAAGCTTGCCCAAAAGACCACTTCCCGCTTCCCCGGATAGATCGACTGGTTGACTCCACCAGCAGCCACGAGCTACTCAGCTTCATGGATGCCTTTTCGGGGTATCACCAGGTCTTCATGGCTAAGAAATACCAAAGCTCCACAGCCTTCATCACCGACGAAGGAGTCTTCTGCTATAAGATGATGTCGTTCGGTCTAAAGAATGAAGGAGCTACTTTCCAACAACTAGTGCAAAAGGTGTTCAAAAACCAGATCGTTAGGAATTTAGAAGCATATGTTCATGATCTGATCACAAAGAGCGTTAAGTCATCTAATCACGTGGACGACCTAAGGGAAACCTTCGAGAAGGAATCAAATGAAATTGAATCCTAGCAAGTGTGTGTTCGGAGTCCGAGGTGGAAAATTCCTCGGATTCATGGTCAGTGATAGAGGGATCGACGCAAACCACGAGAAAATACAAGCCGTCCAGGAGATGGAATCCCCGAGGTGCATCCGGGATGTCAAGAAGCTCACTGGGTGCATTGAAGCCTTGAATCGCTTTGTATCCAAGTTAGCTGACAAGTGCGCCCCATTCTTCAAGACATTGAGGAAGGGGGTCAAGTTTGAATAGGGGCAGGAAGCCCAAGAAGCCTTCGAGAAATTGAAGCTGTACCTCGGCAGTCTACCCTGGATCTCAATCCTGAAGTCAAGGGAACGTCTATTCCTCTATGTCTCCGTATAAGAAAGAGTTGTAGCCTGTGTACTTGTACGGGAGGAGAACAAAGTTCAAGAACCGGTGTACTTCACCAGCCACACCCTAAGTGGGGCGGAATTTAGGTACACAACACCCGAAAAGTTCGCCCACGGGGTCCTCATCAGCTCGAGGAAACTGAGGCCCTACTTCCAAGAACATCATATAGTGGTTCTCACTAACCAGCCCTTGAAAAAGTTGCTCGGCAGACTGGAGACCGCCGGGAGAATTCAGGTGTGGGCCTACGAGCTCACCTGCTATGACATTGTTTATGAGCCGCGAAGGGCAATCAAAAGCCAAGCCTTGGCAGAATTCGTCGCAGATTTGACACCTTCGGACCACGTCCCAAATGCCTGGGTCGACCACTTGTGCGTGAGTGTCGGCGGATCATCTTGCAAAGCAGGTAGCAGGGCAGGGGTAGTCATCTCGTCACCCGAAGGAGACGTGTTCGAGTATGCTCTAAGATTAAAATTCCAAGCCTCCAACAATAAGGCTGAGTATGAAGCTCTCCTCGCCGGACTGAACCTTGGCCATGCTGTGAGCGCATGGCAAAAACAAGTCCAGATGGATTCACAACTAGTTGTTTCCCAAGTCCACAGAAGCTACGAGGCCAGAGGCGAAGGGATAAAGGCCTACCTCGCGAAAGTTAGAGAAGTGACGAAAGGCCTCGAAGAAGTAACAATAAAATACATTCCCTTATCAGAGAACTGTCCTGCTGATGCCCTTGCCAGATTGGGTAGTTTGTCTGTCGAAGGTCTACCACGAAATATCTTTTGGGAAGAAATCAAGAAGCACACCATCGAAGTACGAGCAGTCATCAACCTACTGGATCGATCCAATTGTTGGATAGATCCCATCATCTCATACCTGCGAGATGGGGTGCTAAATGAGGAAGAAAAAGAAGCCCTAAAGATGAAGAACAAAGCCAAGTGGTTCGTCCTTGAAAACGGGATGTTATATATGAAAAGCTTCGCTCACCCTCTTCTGAAGTGTATCCCCAGCAGGGAGGGGGGAAAAGATCATGCAAGAAGCACACTAGGACTCTTGCGGGGCTCATCAAGGAGCCCGGACAATCGCATATAAGGTACTTCGTCTAGGATTCTACTGGCCCACCATCCAGAGAGATGCGGTGGAAATGTTGAAAGAGTGTAGCAAGTGCCAGTACTTCGCTCCTATACCTTGGCTCCCATCCATCGAACTCACTCCCATCCTTGCCCCCTTACCTTTCCATCAATGGGGCATGGACATCTTAGGGCCCTTCCCGTCGGCCGTCGGACAAGTAAAGTTCATCATTGTGGCAGTAGACTACTTCACGAAGTGGGTGGAAGCTCGAGCAGTAAAAAACACCACAATAACTGATGTGAGGAAGTTCATCCTAAAAAAAATTTCCTCACACGGTACGGGGCACCCCAAAGATCATTTTTAAAAACGGAAGGCAATTTGACACCCCGAAGCTGATCGACTGGTTAGAAGAACACGGAGTGAAAGCCAGCTTCACAGCGGTTGCTCATCCCCATACCAACGATCAGGTGGAATCTAACAATAAAACCTTAGTCACAGGAATCAAGAAAAAGCTAGATGGAGCCAAGGGGGTATGGGCAGAAAAGCTTATTGAAGTACTCTGGGCCACAAGGACCAAAGAGAAAGCTATTACGGGTGAAATCCCATTTAATCTGGTGTACGGCTCGGAGGCAGTCCTACCGATCGAAGTCCTGAAGGGAAGCCCACGAGTAGAACACTTTGACGAAGGAAAGAACTCGGAGAAATTAAGATGCTAGCTTGATTGGCTTCCTAAAGTCAGAGAAGACACTCTCTAGCGGGTAGAGGTATACAAACTGAAGATGACCCGAGCATTCAACCACCGAGTCAAGATCGGAAGACTCCACGTACGAGATCTTGTACTTTGGAAGATGAAGTCCTTCGGAAGACTGAACAAAGATGGGAAGCTGACGCCAAACTGGGAGGGTCCTTACAAAGTATCCGAAGTCATAGGCCCCAAGACTTACCGACTCGAGGCAATGGACGGGCGAGCGATCCCGAGAACCTGGAACATCAACAACCTACTAAAGTTCTCTATATGAGCTGTATGTGGCTCATTAAACTTTCTGTGTAAGGGGTGGGCACCCCCCAAAAATCCTCCTTTCTTTCACATATGAGGAACTCCAGCTTGGAAGTTACCTCGGGGTCGGCACACCTTAACAACAAGGAATAAAAAAGTTCGTTCCTTAAAAAGTTATATCTTTCAGCTCTTCAGGTTCATGGACAGCACTTAACAAGATCTACCACGAGGATCACTTCGGGAATAGGACTCCTCCACGAGGGCCAAAATACGAACTACTAAAAAGAGGTCGATCAAAGAAAAATATAACGATAAACAAACATCCCGATTTCCAAGTTAAGTTTGACAAAAATGTCCCACCCCGGGGGCATAATTTAGGGCATTGACCCTACCCTAGGTCAACACAAACATAAAAGTTCGCCCAACTTCGGGCAAGGATCATGATCGTTTGAGTGGGGGCATAGCCGAATAGAGACAATCTAAGACGAGCAACTCAACTCAACTATCACTCAAACAAGCACTTCATTGAAAGAAAACAAGCTCAACTGACGAAGAGAGAGAGCACCTTTTTCTATTAAATTGAGGCAAAATGCCTTGGTTACAAGTTACATAAAGTTACAAAGCAACCAAACTCCGAAAAGCGCTACATCCGAGAAGCGCAAATAAAAAAAAAAAAAAATAAAAATAAAAAAAGACCGAGAAGGATCCAGAGAAAATGACAACCTACGCATTACGACGTAGGGACCCCACCGAGCCCCAGCGAACCACTCAGAAAATACTCCAGCCTGCCCAATACCATGTGTTCACCCGACGAAGAACGACCTCGGAGACCACAGAGAAGATGAGCAGGCCAACACATTATCATGTAAGGCCAACTCATTACCATGTTAGGCCAACACATTATCATGTTCGTGTTTAGTGAGAGGCCCACTTGGACAACCTCGGACCACTCTACTGCTCGGCTTCGTCATCCTCGGCCGGCGATGACTCCGCTTGGGGAGCCTTATTACACTGATCCTTAGGGCCCCTGAAGAAGCCTTTCCCACCAGAAGATCACTGAGGACCGGCGTTGATGACGTCGGCCAAATCACGAAAAAGAGAAGAACCGAACTCTTGCTTCGATTCATTGTCCAAAAGCTTCTCCAGCTTGGCCTTCATCGCCGTAGCAGCATCTGAACCTTGGGCCTCCTCGATCTGGTTCACCACAAGGGTTGCCCGGATAGCCTTGAAGCCCCTGGCCGAGCCAAAGACCTCCTCGTAGGCCCCCTCCAGCTGGAGCTCCCTCCTCTTGGCCTCTTCCTTCACCGCCTCATTCACCTCCTGCCGAAGGGATTATATCTCGACTGCCTTCTTGGTGGCGTCAGCCTCCGCAACATCGGGCTTCTCCAGATTTTCCTTGGCTTCGGCCTTGGCCTTTTCCAAGCACGCCTCCAGCCGGGCATCCTCCTCCTCCCGAGCCTTCTTCTCGGCAGCTGCAGCCTCTTCTCGGGCCTTGTCGTGTATCTTGTCTTGGGCGCCCAAGCAACTCTCGGCGTTCTCCAGCCGCGCTCGGAGATCGGTGTTCACCAAGTTGTAGTAGGCCGTAGAGAGGTAGACCTGCGGAAAAATCAACATCAAAAAAGTAGAGAATAGAGGACAAAAGAAAACAACAAAAACAAAGATTGCATACCTGGTGGGCCGCCTTCAGCGAGACAGTCTGAGCCAGCTCCAGGTTTTTCCCCATGGCAGCAACATACTTAATAGGGACCAAATGCTGCATGGCGAAATTCGCCACCTTCGTCTTCCTTTTCCGGCTCCGCCGAAAGAACCTCAAGAAAGGTTGAGGCATCCGCTGCGGATCCTCCACCTTGGCAACAAGGTCGGCCTTGGTGAAGCTCTCCGTCGGACGGCCCTCGGTGATTTTGCCCTTACCCTTCTCTTCAGCGGAAGGAGGGACCCTCTCTGCGACTCCCCCAGCTGAAGAGCTCTTCTCCTTCTGCTCGGGGCGCGATTTCTTCGCAGAAGTTCCCAGCAAGTTTGCCACTGCATCCTCCATATCGTCGGATATGAGGATGGGGGCGGGGTCAGAGGAACCAGCCCTCGACCTTTTGCCTCCAACCGAAGTGGAATCCTTCTTCTTCCTAGGCACCCCAACCAGGGTGGACTACAAAGCGAAAGCAAGTCAAAAATTGACAGGATAAGCAAACGAAGACAAAAATCACGAGCACTTACAAAATCAAGGAGCTCGCCCGCCACTAGCTTCAAATCCTCGGCCATCCTGGTGTGGACCTCGACGGTCGGGGTCTTCCCCTGGATGTCCTTGTTCTCCTTACTCTCCTTGAGGGTCTCCATCGCCTCCTCTACAAAAGGAAGAGTAAATAAGTCTATGAGCAAGTAGAAGACCTTCGAAGTCAAACAGGGCGAACTAATAAAAGTACCGAGGCTCCATTTCTGGCTGACCCCGATGAAGACAAGTAAGTCCTCATCCTCCAACCACCTCTGCGAAGGTTGCCAGTGCAGGGGCATCTTCACCCGGGCCTTAAACCCATGTTGACCCTTCTTGACCTCCCACCGAAAGAATTTTCGGGCATCGAGGTCGGCTCTAGAGATACGGCCCCCATGGCTTCGATGGACGAACTCACCTTCTTAGCCGTATGTGGGATGCCCCTCATTTCTTCATCCCTCAGTCCCTGAAGATAGACGAAATTCTCCTTCCAGCCATGGTTTGAGCTGGGACGAGGAGGCCCCACGACGTATTCGGGATTCTCCGTAAAATGGAAGAACCCTTCGTCGGTGTTGCTCGGGGCAATGGCCTTCATGATGGCCATCCATATCCCGAAGGTCGGCATCACCCCGTGGAAATTACAGTCTGCGATGAAGGACGTAATCATCATCCAGCTGTTCGGCGCAAGCTGGTAGGGGGCAAGACCGAAGTACTGCAGAAAAGAGAGGGTGAAAGGGGTGTAGAGGCAGTCGAAACCCCACCTCGCTTATCCGTCTACTCGCTGTGATGATGGATGTTGTAGGCCTTGACACCCTGCTGCTCGTCCCTGGCCTTAGCTTTATATCGGTCGACGAGTAAAACATTCCCGTCGTCGAGGCCACCTCATTGTCCGGGATGATCCAGCAGCATCTTATCTCCTCCGCCGGTCTCCTACTCCTCTCCTGAGGATCTAAACCCGACACTGACGTAGCCATCACCACCCAAGGATCTACAAAGTATGGAGGCCGACACGCTATGTTACTCCGGAAGGAGAGCTCATTTCCAACGCAGGAGCTCGGGTACATAAGACAACAAAAACAACAAGATCAACTTACCGGGACACGAAGTGCTCTGAGGATTTTCAGGGAAAACAACCCCCCGCCTCTCAAAAGGATGGGGGGAGGAAGGCTCAACGGACAGCGGCGCGGACTCATCCCCGAAGTCCAGAGGCCGCCCCCTAGAGGACCTCTTAGGATGAACCGTTCCCTTCTGGAGTCTTCATATACTTATATTTTTCTTTTGAGAACCCATATATTTATATAGTTGCATATGCATGAAAAAAATTTATGTGATGTACATAAATATAATATTATATTTTTTTTAAAAAAAAATTGATATTTATGTATAGATAGATATTTTATCAATTTTATAGATAGATATTATAGATAGATATTAATATTATATCAATTTTATATTTATATAAATATTTTAACAATAATTAATTACATTATTTAATGAAGCATTAAATACATCATCTCCCTCTTTCTATCTCCTCCCATGTGGACCAACAGAAAGGTGCCACTTCATCCACTTTATCTACGTGACATGCCACATGTCATCAACACACCGGATACACCCAATTATATATTTATGCTAGTTTTGTATCCGTGTTATGCACGTACAAGTTTTAAAAGTTATTCGAATCTTCTTCTAAACATGATTTACGCACAGACACCTTTTAGAATTAATTTAATTTTTTCTCTAAATTCAGATCTTGGATATAATAATATTTTTCTAAATTAAGATTTATTCTCATGTGATAACAGTTTCTAAATTTATTTGTGTCATAAATTTTAAAATATTATTATTTACGCAAGGTTGTCTAACATCTATTTATATTACGAAGTTAAAGTTTACGTA
>ONZA01014792.1:4686-15217 GCA_900322205.1 Kewa caespitosa | reverse complement strand
TGTGTGTGTGTGTGTGCGCGCGTGTGTGTGTGTGTGTGTGTGTGTGTGTGTGTGTGTGTGTGTGTGTGTGTGTGTGTGTACGTGCGTGCGTGCGTGCGTGCGTGCGTGCGTGTGTGTGTTTGTGTGTGTTGTGAGAGTGTGCGTGTTGTGTTATATTTGTTATGTGTGCTTATGATTGGGTGTGTGTTTGGACATTGTGTGTATTTTGTCTATGTGTGTGTGTGTGCGCACGCGCACTCAAGGACTCTATGGATATTTAGTTTTGATCCAATGCTAACCGCCCCAAATGAATCGGAATTAAGGTTGTGTTGTTGTTCCATGTCAAAATGAAATAGAAAGAAGAATCTAGGACGGAGGGAGTAGTTATAAGGATAGGAATACTCAATTGATTATACAATATTTAATAGAGAAATAAATATTTACGTATTTCCCCTAAAATTAGAACATGAGGTTGAAATGCTTAGTTTGTCAAAAAGATACTTGAACTCTTGACGGCTTATATATGCCTTGATCATGAATACCAGTAAATTGGTTTGAGGATTGAACCTATGTGATGTAGCAATATTTTCGAGTAACAATTGTGCCCATATCCAGTGACAGACGTGTTGGAATAATGGCTTCGCTTTTGCCCATTATTTCATTTCCTTATTTTTTAGTCTCCCAAATAGGTAGATTTGAGGAGGTAGGTGGTGTTTATAAAGCTCTTTCTTGAGCTTTGAAGATTGGGCCCTTGGGGCACCCATTTTTGTGAAAGGAAGGATGACCTACCTCTAGTCCATTTAATACACGTGCGCGTGCGTGTCTCCCGCCCACCCGGACCAAATCGGGCCTGGACCTGGGCATGGGTGCGGGTGCGGGTGCGAGAGCGATGTTTGTTGGTGAGCCCTATCTTTTTGAGCCCAGCTCGCAAACCGTTCGACTTTGACCGTTGACTTGACCGTTATAGTTTCACTATCCAGATTCATTGCTTGACTAGCTCAGTTACCTTCCTTAATGGCACAGATTTTAGTGCCTAGATTTCAGCCTGAAATAAAGTCCTCGTAACAGTTAGATTTTGGACTGTTAAATATCAACACTATGCCTTCATTCTAATCAACAAAAGAATCACCATTGTCATACTTTTCTCCACATACTGTTTCTACAACTTCTAGGTAACTGTTCTCTTCATACACCATCTCCTCACCCTCGAGCGCACAATTGTGAGGAGTGTTGTGTTAACCTTGGGGAGCAACCTGCCTAGAAGATTGCACCATAGTCAGGCAGTAATTGCTTTTAAGGTAGTGGTCACTTACCACGGAACAACAACTTCATTATGTTCTTAAAAGCCATTGAAACACTTTACTTCTTACAATTTGAAAGCAATTAAAAGTTTATCACGGCTTCACCAGTGTACCATTCAAAGCTAGCCTCCCTGACCTGGCCAGACTTGAGCCACTTCACGGGAACAACTTCAAACATTCGTCCCAGGAACTGCTGATCTTTTTTTAGGCTCTTGATGTCGACTATATCCTGTTCAATGATCCACCAACAGTTCTAGAGGTCGACCGTTCTGCCTCTGAAGCTAATGCCGCTGCTGCTGCCAGCACCAACGAATCGAAACTTGATGCTGTAAACAAGTTCGAGAAGGACAATAAAACGTTCGGGGTCATCTCCTGACCCATATGTCCAGTATCCTTTTTGACTTTTTCATCCCGATCAAATCTGCCAAAACTATTTCGAAGACCCTACTGAGGAAGTACAAAGCTGATGATGCTGGAAAGAAGTCCGTCATTGGCAATTGGCTACAGTTCTAGATGGTCGATAACAAACCCATCATGGACCAAATTCACTAGTAAGAAAACATGGTCGCTGACATTCTGAATGAGGGCATGAAAATGTGTGAGGTCCTTTAAGCCAACGTTCTAGTGGGGAAGTTCTCACCTTCCTAGAGTGACTATCGTAACCAATTAAAGCACAAGAAGTGGGATCTGTCCTTCAGGAGCTTGTCAGTCACATGCAAAACGAGGAGGCCAACTGTCTCCAGGATAAACTTGAGATACTTTGTATTAATAACACTAACACTAATATGGTTGAATTTGTTGTTAATATTGCTAAGAATAACAGGTTCAAAGCAAAGGGAAAAGGAGGTAAAGCGAACAAGCAGAATTAATTCACCAGGAAGAACAACAAAATTCAGAATTCCAAAGGCGTGTGCTTCGTCTGTGAGAAGCCTGGCCATAAAGCATTCGAGTGCAACCAACGCCAAGGAGGTGCCCAGAAATCGAACCTGAAAGTTGCCCCATAAGCAAAGATGCTGATATCATCGCCGCGGTCGTGGTCGAGGCGAATTTGGCCGCTTAGAAGGCTGATAAGGTGTTGGGCACTGGAGCTTCGAGGCATCTTCGCGCCAACAAAGATCTCTTCCATAACTACGAGGATGCTGCTGAGGGCGAGTTCGTGTACATAGGAACCTCGAGCACTATTGGAATCCTCGACAAAGGGAAGGTCCTTCTGAAACTCACCATCAGAAAAACTTTAGCTTTGTCCATTGTGTTGTATGTTCCCTTGCTACGTAGAAATCTAGTTTTTGGATCATGTTTGAAAAAAGCAGGACTTAAGATTATTTTTGAGTCTTAAAAAGTAGTTATTACTCGTAGTGGGGATTTTATGGGCAAAGGGAACTTAGCTGGGGGTCTGTTTGTACTCAATGTCGAGAATGAAATAATGAATGGAAGTGTTTCTGGTTGTGCTTATATGTTGTAGTCAATTGATCTTTGGCATGGCAGGTTGGGACATGTCAATGTAGCCTTACTTAAGAGACTTAGAGATTCTAAGCTTTTACCCTCGCTCTTTGGACACTAGCAAATTCTCTGAGTGTGAAGTTTGTGTTGAGGCTAGGTATACCAAGAAATCCTTCAAACCTTTAGGTTAATTCACTCAGACCTAGCTGACTTTACGAACACAATGAGTAAAGGAGGTAAGAATTATTATGTGAACTTTGTGGATGACTAGTCTAAGTACACTAGAATTTACCTCCTTAGGTCTAAGGATGAGGCAGAAGGGATGTTCTTATAATATAAAGCTGAGGCTGAAAACTAGCTGGATTGTAAGATTAAAAGATTTAGGTCAGACGGAGATGGGGAATATCGCACCAATTTCCTTAAAGATGTTTGTGAAAGAAATGGGATAATTCACGAACTTAATGTACCTTTTACTCCGCAATAAATTGAAGTTGCTGAGAGGAAAAATTGAATTGTTAAGGAAATGATGAATGTTGTGTACTTGAGTTCGAGACTTGCAGACAATGAGTGGAAGGAAGCTATAGTGTCAGCGTGCTATGTACTCAACATAGTTCTACATAAGAGGCTAGATATGACACCCCATGAGTTATGGGAAGGTTATGCCACAAATTTAAAAATTTTGGAAGTGTGGGAGTGTTTAGCCAAGTTTGGTCTACCCGAACTTAAGAGGTCTAACATCAGTGCTAAGACCTATGATACTGTGTTTATTTGTTATGCTCATAACAATGTTGCTTATAGATTTATGTCTTTGAGTGATTCTTCTATTTCTGAATCTAAAGTTGATGAATTCTTTCAGGTCCTTTGAAAAAAGATGTATCATTAGGTGCTGCTAGTTCTTTTATTCTTTTGGTATTCCTGCTTCTACTGATTTGCCTGCGTCTTTACTTGCTTCTGTGCCTAATGTGGCTCCCAAATCCGTTAGTGAGACTAGGAGGAGTAAGAGACATAGAATAGAAACTAGTTTTGGGCTTGATTTTGTTATTACCTTCTTGATTGGAATTGATGATCTTAATAAGATTAGTGAAGAAGTAGTATGTGACTATATGATAGAAGAGGACCTCAAAACCTATCAAGAAGCAATGACTTCCTTTGATGCTAGTTTCCAGAAAGAAGCAGTTAATAGTGAAATAGAGTCACTTATGTCTGGTCATACTTGGGATCTTTGGGACCTGCCTATAGTAAGGCCATTAGTGGTAAGTGAATCTTCAAGAGAAAGATAAGACCTGATGGATCCATAGAAAATTTTAAGGCTAGATTTGTGGTTAGAGGTTTCACACAAAAGAAATGTGTAGACTTTTTTGATACCTATTCACCCGTGATCAAGATTGCCACTATCAGATCTCTTATTGCCTCAGCTTTCATTCACAACCTTCTTGTACATTAATTGGATGTAAAGACATCCTTTTTGAATGGAGATTCAGATGAAAAAATTTATATGGAGCAACCTTTTGTGGTCCCAGACAGGAATATAAGGTATGTAGACTTAGGAAGTCCTTACATGGACTAAAGCAGACTCCTAAGCAGTGGTATGAGTAGTTTGATAGTACCTTGGTGAAAGATGGATATGTTGTAAATGCATATGATTCATGTGTGTATTTAAAGGTAGTTGGTTTTCAGTGTGTGATCATATGTCTTTATGTGAATTACATGTTGATCATATGATTCATGAGTGTATTTAAAGTGTAGTTGGTTTAAAGGTAGCATTAAAGTTATTAATGAGACTGAGAGATTTTTATCCTCGCATTTCGATATAAAGGATATGGGAGAAACTAAGGTGATCCTACAGATCAAGATCACTGAGAGTGAAAGTGGTATCTCCTCGTGTCAGTCTCATTATATTGAAAAAGTACTAAAGAGGTTCAACAATTTTGATGTCACACCTGTGAAAACGCCTTATGATTCTAGTATTTCACTTAGAAAGAATAAGGGTGAGAGTGCCTCCCAAGCTGAGTATGCCAAAATTTTTGGGAGTGTGATGTTCCTCCTTAACTATGCGAGACCATACATAGCCTACACAGTGAGTAAACTTAATCGTTATACCCATAACCCTAGTAGTGAACATTGGGGTGCACTTCATTGTTTGCTTAAGTTCTTGGCAGGCACAATGAACCTAAGTTTGCACTTTCAAAAAATTCATGCTGCATTAGAAGGATATTGTGATGCAAACTGGGTATCGAATAATGATGAAGTAAGTTCAACTAGCACTTATGTGTTTACCTTGGGTGGGGCTGCTATTTCGTGGAAGTATTCCAAATAGACTTGTACACCTCGCTTCACCATGGAAGCAAAGTTCATTGCTCTTGAGTTAGCTAGTCAAGAAGCTGAGCGGTTGAAGAACTTGCTCGCAGATGTGCCCATGTGGGGGAGGCCGTCTACTTCTGTGTCTCTCCACTATGATTAGAAATCCGCTATTGGAATTGCCAAAAACAGTGTGCATAGTGGAAAAAGGAGGCACATCCGCATGAAGTATAGTGCAATGAAACAACTCCTAAAGACTGGAGTTATATCCCTAGAGTTTGTAAGGTCTGAGAGAAACTTGAGGATCCTTTTACGAAGGGATTAGCTCGTAAGATGGTTGTTGAAACGTCGAGGTGGGGCTTAAGCCCATTGACTGAGGGAAATATGAAAAGTCATATAGGTCCTCTATGCACTAGTTTTCTCATCCCTATGGAATGTTGTTGAGCAACTTGTGAGGTTGCATTTTTGAGCTCTTAATCATTCCATAGCCTTATTGGGTGGTCCTTTTGAGACGGACTTAATGTACTGCTTGATTGTTTGGGAGGTGATCTTATGATCTTTATGAACCTATATCCTTTACCGGTGGTGCCTTCGATACGCACTTGCTAAGTTCGTAGCTATTGTTGTGAGGATGAGCTTTAAGCTTTTAATGGGTAATCCATAACCCCTTCGGGTGGTGCTATAAAGACGCACTTGATGGATCCACCTACGTAAATGTGGGGGTTGGGCCGCCTCCTATGAAAGACATGGGAAGCCTTTCTTGAGCATTCATGAGTCCCAAGGTTAGCGCATGGACTTAAAGGCGCTAAGTGTTGTATCACGAAGTTTTGCACAGATTAAAGAGGTAACGCGAGTCGTGGGGTTCTCAACCAAGATCAAGTGAGTTCAAGATTCGGTCACTCACTTTGAACTTTGTTGTTGCCTCACTTCATTACGTGTCAATTCAATCGTAAGACATTGGCATTTTAGCATTTAACGCCTTCTCTTTAACCCAGACAATTCTTTTGACCATCGTTCGCCATTTGTGAAGGATTGTTGGAATAATGGCTTCTCTTTTGGTCATTGTTCATTTCCTTATTTTTTGCTTTTTCACATAGGTAGATTTGAGGAGGTAGGTGGTGTTCATAAACCTCTTTCTTGAGCTTTATAGATTGTGCCCTTGGGTCACCCACTTTTGTGAAAGGAGAGATGACCTACATCTAGCCTAGGGATGGCAGTGGGGCAGGTCTAGACGGGTCTTGCCCTGCCACCGGCCCACTTGGGGCGGGGATTAAACATGGCGAGCGGGTGGTGGATCTGAAGAAAATTTAGCGGGTCGGGGGTGGAGGAGGCCACCTTCCTCCCATCCCTACTCTAACCCATTTAACACACTCACGCGCACACACCGCCTGCCCACCTGGATCGGGTCGGGCTTGGGCTTGGGCACGAGTGAGAGTGCGAGTAGTGGTTGGTGGGTCCTTTGTTTTTTTGGCCCAGCCCTTTGACCCTTTGACTTCGGTCGTTGATTAAACTATTATAGTTTGATTGAACAAATTTGTTGCTTGACTGGGTCAGTTACCTTCCTTAATGGCCCAGATTTGATTGCTTGATTTCAGCCCAACATCAAGCCCATGTAACAGTTTGTTTTTGGACTATTAAATATAAACACTTTTCCTTCTTTCTTATCATCCAAAAAATCATCATCGTCATTATTTTCTCTATTGGTAACTTTTCTCTTCATACTCCATCTCCTGACCCTCGAGTGCACGATTGTGAGGAGTGTTGTGTTAACCTTGGGGAGCAACCGGCCTAGAGGATTGCACTACAGTCAGGCCGTAATTGCTTTCAAGGTAGGGGTCACCTACCACGGCACATCGACTTCATTTTGTCCTTGAAAGCCTTTGAAACACTTATGTTCTTACAAGAATGACTGTCAATCTAAATATACTAAAATTGTCAATATTATTTCTAGTTTCTAGTGATTGCTAAAATTATAATTGCAGGAACCAATTTCAATTGTATATACCCAGTTAACCTTTACTAGATGGGTTGGAGCTTATGAGAATTTACGTTATAATTTTATTGATTACTTGCAAATGTTAACAATTAATCTTTGATCTTTATGCTCAAACAAAGATGAATTATTGTCACTTGTTCAATCATCCATCTGATTTCTGCTTGAGGGAAAGAGAGAGGAGGAAAAACAAACCCATTTTTAGACCTACCCAGGCTTAAAGATCAGATATTTCGTAATTGCCCTCAAGTTTGATGATCATGAAAACGAGCCTTGAACCCAAGTCTTGAGACAATGGACCCAACTTCTGAATTATCCAAACCTTCAAGTAACCAAGAATGGATGAATGTGTTAAAACCTTAATCATGTTTAAGGATGAATGTATCTGGCATTGAACATGTTTGAGGTCTATGTTTGTGTTTGGTTAGTTATGTCTTGTATGACGACAAACTTAATGCAATTATCCTAGCAAGTGAACTAATTAGTGTACCAAGTGCTTAGTTTTCAGTTTGATTAAAGTTTGCATTCAATAAAACTTTGTGGCAATATGATAAGTTATGATTTTTGATACCTAAATAGTGTCACCCCTATGACCCGATGACGATAACTAGCCTAGGAAACAATTTTTCTTGAACTATTTAGCACGCGGACCAGCAAACTCGAAATCGAACGAAGTCTAAGGAAAAGTGTCAAAGCACGTCATCCTAGGTACTTCTAGATACATCCTTTAACCTTGCGTTCCAAGGAAGGCCGCGGTTCAATGCGCGAAGAAGGGCAAAGGGCAGCAAATATGCCGATATTCGCTGCATTCACAGCAAAAACTGTGAAAATCATTTCGGACCCAGCTAAAATGCTCATAATCGCTGGGTAAAGGAATGAAAGTTGTCCATATTCCATGTCTATTGAGTTGTCCTGACCGTTTCTTCCAGGCTTTGCTTCATTTTTCAGCGAATTTACTTATATTCGATTAAGGCCTAACGAATACACTCCTATTCCCTAGATACCCTGCGAATTTGACAATATTCACTAGCCCTTGAATCATTAAATTCGCACACTGGCAAAGGGGGAAGCCTTGTTAATATAAAGCCATGCAAACAAATTGCACAGAAAGAAACACAGAGAAAAACTGAATACAAAATCCGAAATTCTCCTCAAAATTATCTAGCTTTATGTCTTGCATTTTCTCCACATTTTGTTTATATTATAAAACCACAAAAACACAAATAGACAAGACAAAACGCCTTTCCAAAGCTACAATTTAGCATGCTTGAAAATTTCTAGAGAACCGCGACCTAAGGTAGGCTCTTAAGGGGTCCAAAACCTCGATGGTCGTCTTGTGAGAGGTGTTCGTAATCTTTTCTTGCTTTTTATTTTTTATTTCATTTAATTTTCTTTTTCATGTCGTGAATTTGGAGAAAATAATAATTTTAATATTATTTTCTTTAATTTTAATGACTCGTATTCTTATTTTCTCCTTATTTAAGCACTCCGCCAACACTAGTAACCCATTACTCACATGCCAAACGCATTCCATTGTCTTCGACTGGTGAGAGAAATTATATCCTTGTAGCTATTACAAGGTCTATTAATGCCTAACTAGCACAAAGAATGATTGGTGAGAGGCCCTTGACAAATGAAAAGCACATCTGTCTTTACCACTTCTTCACTAGGCTTTCTTTCCAGTAAACCATAAAGATCAAGACCTTTGCCAATAACTCTTTGTACATCCAAGTTAAGATTGGCCTGCATTTAAGCAGTTAATCATTAAGCATTGTTTGTCGCATGAGTGATGAAAACATAATGAAGTGATAGAATATAAAATCATACCCCTGGAAGCCGTGGCATGCAGCGGTAATTGGCTCTGAAACAATTTTGTTTTCAGAAATGCAACACTAGAAAAAAAATGAAAAGAAAGGTATATTAGCAAAATAATACTTCACCAACCTGCAGTTACGTGTGCTTGGACGAGTCGCACATAATCTAAAACTGTGGCAAGGAGCACTTTCTCCAAGCGGACATTGCTGTCGGAAGCTTGAGCTGCTTAAACTGCCGTTTCAGTGCCTAAAGCTGCAGCCTTTGCCTAACATCATGCATTGGAGTGGAGTACATGGTTATGTGTACCAAAAAAAAACTTGATTAAAAGGAATCGTAGACAATTATGAATAATTAACAACCACGATGCAAAATCTAGGAAGTCTATGAATTTGACCTTTCAACCATTCTAATGCCTATCTGGTTCAGTCAAAAATTTGTAGTATGTTTGTGGTTGAAGCACAATGGTGAGAGGGACAAAAGTCTTTTTAAGGATGAATTCCACTTTCCAGGTTCAACAACTAGAAGGTTGTGAAGCAGAGAACTAAAAACACCACTAAATGCGACTTCCACACATATCAGATGCTAGGTAGTTCTAATCAATGCTAGTTTTACCTCTTGCAATGAGAGAGGTTTTTTATGAAACACCATAAAGTGCATCATCTGTAGCATAAATCTTGATGGTTGCACAACTCGCTTACACACATGAGATATCATGATATAAGATCCCCCTTGACTCCCTTCAACTCCAGGCTACATTGCTCGCATTACTGGCACAAATGCCTTAGAATTATGTTTCTGCATGCAAAAACTGAAAAACAAATTACTCATGCCACCAAATCACATAATTCCAATACATAACTCAAGATAAATAATATATTAGGAAGTTTCTCACTTGCCTGAAGATTGGCTGACGAAGAAGGCATTCTTACCATCCTGACTTGTCCCTATTGCCTCTATTACGAAATCAATTTCGACTTCCAAAGAGTACCCATGGGGAAAATGAGACATGACCCTATATGCATTACATGATTTAAAAAAATGCAATGTGTGTGCAAAGGACTATTCCTCGTAAGACTTTCAAACATGGGTTATCTTGCCTGCTTCCAGATTATTACGTAATACAACAATTATTTGATCTCATCCATCACCAAAAGCTCTGCAAAGAGAGGGTCATTACGAATGTCAGAGCAAAATTGACCTAGGGAACTTAAGTTCCTACTCTACAAGGGCCCCCAACATCAATAATGAGAATTCAAATCATAGGTCATGGACGGGCTGATGCCTTGTCTTCATTTCAACCATCTGAGATGCACATTAGCCTTCAAAGCAGTTAGTTGGTTCATCTCCATCAGTTTATGATTTACAAGAGTTGAGCTATGTACACGCATGATATTACTATGTTTTCTAAACCCCACACATTTATGGGTAGGAATGCCTCCTTTCTTGACTCTCTTGAATATCCAATATGCCCGATTGTACTTGAGACAACCAATGAGAAAGAAACTGATGATTCTGGCTTGTGTACAATTCTGGCAAGGCATAGGCTACAACCAAAGGTGTTGAAGTAAGGTAACTAGCTGTGCCTCTGACAAGTTCACGAATACGCCCCTCAAAATTTTGGTTCCCTGACAGCAGTGCAACTGCAACTATATGTGCAGGTAAACACAAAGAGAATAAGAAAATTCGTAGGATATGTAAAAAATGA
>ONZA01014791.1:49717-71331 GCA_900322205.1 Kewa caespitosa | reverse complement strand
CCAANNNNGTACTTGATAAAAAATCATAAATTGAAAGTTATAAATAAAAATTTATGGTTATTTAAATAATCGTAGGCTTTCAAACAATAATTTCTCAATTGCAATTGTTGCTCATATTTATCGCTGTTAAACGATCAACAGTCTTTGAAGACTATTTCTTTTTCAATTGACGAACCAACAAAATGTATTTTTAAATTGGAACATTTCTTGAACAGATATAAAAAAAACATTGATAATTTCAATAATATTCCATTTTAAAATGATAAAATTACAGTTGCTGTTGCTTTTCATAGTTAACGTTGTTTAAAGATCCTCATTGTTTTAAGCCTATTTCTATTTCAATTTACGAACCAATTAAACTTATGTTTTTCAAATTTTAAAATTTATTATTTTAACTCAACAATATTGATAATATAAATCATACTCTTCTTTCCAATAACAAGAATTTAAGTTTCAATTGTTGTTCAACTTTACTGCTTTTTAACGATTGTAATGTATTAAGCGGATTTCACTTTCAATTGAGAACTAATTGAAACTATTATTTCAAAATGGAACTTGTCCTTGAAAGATCACCAATAGTAGTCATTTAAATAAAATTGGGCTTTCAAAATATAAGAATTGCGGTTGCAATGGCTTTTCATATTTCACACTTATTAACGATCTTTTGCGTTTTAACCGTATTTCTCTTTAAATTGACTAACCCATTTAAACTATTTTAGAAAAAGGAACACGTTCAGTTTAGATACCAAAAATTTGATCATTTAAATCATACTTGGCTTTATTATTTAAAGAATTTCTATTGCGATTATTTTTCATATTTAACGCTTTTTGACAATCGTTAGCGTTATAAGCGTATTTCTCATTCAATTGGAAAAGAAATTTAAAAAATTTTTCAAAATTGGATCATGTTCTGGTTATACAAAACAAATTTTGAAATTGCGATTCTAATTGATGTTCGTATTTAACGCATTTTAACGATTGATAGTGTTTTAATCCTATTTCTCTTGTAATTGAAAAACCAATTGAAATTCTTTTGTAAATTTTGGCCTGGTTCTATTTAATTATCAATAAAAATGAATATTTCATACTCAGATTTCCAATATAAAAAATTGCGGTTGTAATTGCTGTTCATATTTGACGTTTTTTAATGATCGTTAGCGTTATGAGTGTATTTCTCTTTCATTGATTAACCAATTGAAACTATTATTTAAAATTGAATTATTTTCTGGTTGTATATAATCATGTATGGTTATTTAAATCATCCTTGNCTTTCAAACATTTTTACTTATTAGTGCAATTGTTGTTCTTACTTAACGCTATTAAACGATCGTTAAAGTTTGAAACCTATTTCTCTTTCAATTTATGAACAAATAGAATGTAATTTAAAAATTGAAATGTGTTATGAACAGACACCAAAAATACTGATCATTTAAATCAAACTCTTTTTTCAAATAATAAGAAAGACGATTGCAATTTCTTTTAATCGTTAATGCTATTTAACGATCCTCATCGTTTTAAGCCTATTTCTTTCTCTATTGACGAAGTTAATATTTGATTTTTTTTGATTTGTTATCAACATTTTTGATCATGTAAATCATACTCGGCTTTAAAATAACTAGAATGTCAGGTTAAATTGTTGTTCACATTTACTGCTTTTTAACGATTGTAGCGTATAAAGCGTATTTCTATTCAATTGACGAACCAGTTGAAACTATTTTAGAATAGTGGAACATGGTATGGTCAGATATGATGAATATTGATCCTTTTCCATAGTTTGATCATATTTACTGATTTTTAACTATTGTAGCGCATTAAGAGTATTTATCTTTCAATGGACGAACCAATAGAAACTAATTATTAAAAATGGAAAATTCTCAAGTTACATACAAACAATATTTATATTTTAAATCATATCAGATTTTCAAGTTCTAACAACTGTGGTTGCAATTGCTTTTCAAATTTATCGCCTTTTAATGATCGATAGTGTTTTAAGGCAATTCCTCTTTCAATGTAAATTCAATTGAAATTGTTTTGTAAAATTGGATCTTGTTCTGGTTATTTATAATTTTTTTTAATCATACTTGGCTTTCATATATTGAGAATTGCGTTTGTAATTTGTGTTCGTATTTAACGCTTTTTAAGAATCGTTAGCATTTTAAGCCTATTTCACTTTTTATTGACAAATCAATTGCAGTTATTTTCAGAGTTGGATGATGTTTGGGTTAGATGCAATCCTATTTGATGACTTCCTTCATACTCGACTTTTAAATAAAACTAATTACGGTCGCAATTGCCTTTCATGTTTAACACTTTTTAACGATCGTTATTGTTTTTACCCTATTTCTCTTTCAATTAACGAACAAATTATAACTATTATTCATAATAGAGTAAGGTTATAATTATAATCCAAAATTATTTATGATTTCAATCATAATAGGATTTCAGTAATTAGAGTTGCAATTGCAATTGCTTTTCACATTTAACGCCTTTTAACGATCGTTAACGTTTTAAGCCTATTTGTCTTTCAGTTGGCAAACCAAATGCAACTATTTTTTGACATATTAATCATTATATACCACCCTTTTTTAATAGTTTAATAACACACAGCTTCTAAAATAATTAGAATTGCGAATGCAATGGGTGTTCATATTTCACGCTTTTTAACGATTGTTGTTTTAAGCATATTTCTCTTTAAATTGACTAACTCATTGAAACTATTTTATAAAAAGGGAGATGTTCAGGTGAATACCAACAAAATGGATCATTTCAACCATTCTTGGCTTTACTATAGAAAGAATTTATTTTGCAATTACGTTTCATATTTTCTTTGGTAAGTAATACAATTCCATTAATAGGTCCAAAATACAAACACCAATATCAAGGCACTGCCCAAACTAGCCTCCAATAGACCTACTTATGTACATAACAAATTTATCATCCAATCAATATTAGCAGCTGGGTTTTTTTTGCATTTGGGAAATAAAAGTCCATAAGCCACTTCAGACTTCAAAGTCTTTACTACATGCATAGGCCTGGGAACTTTATGATGCCAAACAGCTTCATTTCTAGCCTTCCAGACCTAATGGACAATAGCTATGAGCACAACTTACAAAACCTTCCTTATAAATTTCTTTTTGCCACTTTTCCTTTCAAACATTCTAACCAGACGTTAAGTAGTATACACACTGCTTGAGATACCAACCCACTCACCGTCTAGAATAATTACCTTCATAGCAAGTGGGCAGGTTAAGAAAAGATGAGCTCTGGTCTCCGATCCATAACCACAAAGAGGACAAACATCAGTATCACAGATATGAGCCTTGTGCAGTCTTTTTCTATTAAGCAACCTGTGTTGCACTGAAGCCAACATATGAAGCTGTGCTTAGGGACATTAAATCTATTCCAGACCCACTTATCGCATCTTACCCTTGGCATGTGACATTCCAACCAACAATAGCCTGAAGCCACAGTGTAAGCCTTCCCTCCTGTCTGGGACCAAACATTCTGTTCATAAGCTTCTTTAAAGGAATTCTCATTTCACAAATCTCCCTCAAAGCCCAACTAGCCTTTTGTGGTGGTTCATGAGTCCACCACTACCATTTCTTAAGTAAACATGGTTTACCCACTTGACCCAAAGAAGATCAGCTTTAACTGCAATGTGCCAGATATACTTCCCCATAGCTGCCTGATTCCTAATGATGCAGTCTTTTAACCCAAAACCACCATAACTCTTAGGTTTACAAATTTTGCTCCATGCCACACAAGGAGGTCCATATAACACTGAACTACCTTCCCACAAGATATTCCTGCATATAGAATTAATATGAGCTAGTACACATTCTCAAAAAATGAACACACAGGCCAATTAAGTGTTAATGCTCAATAGCACAGACCAAACTAATTGTGACATCCCAGCATAAGTGAGGTGCTTAGATCTCCAGGTATGAATTATGGCTAAAATCTAGTCAACCAACACTTCATAATCAGACACCTTCAATCTGGAACTAGCTATAGGCACACCCAAATATTTGAAAGTCATATCATCAAGTTGATAACCTGCCACTCTTGTCATATTGTTATGATGATGAACACTAATTTTACAACTGTATAATGTAGATTTATAAGGGTAAGCCTCCAGCCATGAAGTGAGAGAAAAGGGGGAAATCCTCTCAAAATATGAAGTGCTGAATTAAAGTCAGCATGGCAAAACATCAAAAGTTCATCTGCAAAACACAAGTGACTGATCCTCATAGCTTTACACTTAGGGTGAAATCTAAATCCATCTTGTTGTCCCACATATCTCAAGATTCTTGTCAGATACTCCATGCATATCATAAAAAGGAGAGGGCACAAAGGATCACCTTGTCTCAACCCTCTATTCCCTTTGAAAAATCCATGCAGGTAGCCATTTATACCCAAAGAACATCAAGGAGAAGTGACACATGTCATAATAAGTGAAATCCAGTCCATAGGAAACTGCAAATTTGTCAACATCTCCCTCAAGAATTCTCGTTCCACTAATTCATATGCTTTTGCAAGCCTATTTTAAATAAACACCTTGTTGAAGTAGACATTCTAGTATAAAGCTTCTCAATAAACTGAACAATCATAATATTCTGAACTATGGACCTGCCTTAAACAAAAGCACTACGAGACACGTCAAAGTGGAGGGAAACACCTTCTTAATCCTTCTAAAAATAATCTTGGAAATACACTTATACATCACATTACAGCAGACTATGGGCCAGTAATCAGCAATTTTGTTTGAAGGGTTTCATTTAGGAATGAGAGTCAAAGAGGTAGCATTGAGCTGCTTTAGAAGTTTACCAGTGGAGAAGAGCTCTTTAAGTGCACCACACACCTCCTCCTCTACTAGATCCCAAGCATCTGTAAAAACTAGGTGCTAAATCCATCAAGGCCTGGAGCTTTGTCTCCTGGGATGGAAAAAAGGGCATTCTTAATCTCACCTAAAGAAATAGGTAATCTCAACAAATTATGATCCTTTGTAGATAACATAGGTCCCCTATTGATCATCCTCATCTTAGCATGAACACTTGTATCTCAACAAGTTCCTAGGATATGTTGATAATACTTCACAAAGGCATCACCAACGATCCCTTGATAAGTCTAAAGCAACCATTTTGATCAACAACAGTATGAATGCTATTCAGTTGTCTTCTAATTTTAATGTACTTGTGAAAATAGGAAGAATTCTAATCATCAACCTCTAACCGATGCACCTTACTCTTCTGTTTTAGATAGGAAAAATATGCGCTTTCCAACTGTCTAACATTACATGCTACCTCCTTTTCATCATTGATAAACTATTCATTATGAGGATCACTTTGCAAACAAATATGAATCTCATGAAGCTTCACTTTAGTAGCACTAGCAGACTTCTCAATATCATGAGCACACAGATCATTAAAGCCCTTAAACAAATGCTTAAGCGCTTTCAATTTCAGGACTAACTTATACATGGCAACACCCTGATACTCCTTACCCCTCCAAGTCGTATCGACCTTGTCCAGAAACACACGACACTTACCCCACATGTTGAAGTATTTAAAAGGCCTCTTGCCAGCCTTAGTTTCGAAGAAAGTCACTCTGCCCGGACAATGATCATACAAGTCTTCAGACAAAAAATGAGCAATGGTATTTGGCATATGCACAGACCAATCTTCAGTTGCAAACACCCTATCAACCTTACTGCAAACCTTCGCACAAGCAACTTGCTTATTATTCCATTTTGAGTAGAGATGTGTATCATTTTGATAAGAAGCCTATTATTGTTAAGCAATGGCATGAAGACTTAGAAATTAACAATTGTTCCAATCTAGGTGCAGTTACCTGATATTGACATCAAATACAGGGGCAACCAAGCTGTAAGTAAAATTTGAAGTATGGTTGGTAGGCCTTCGAAGGCTGACAGAGATACCGAAAATTAGACTAAGCTAAACTATGCTAGGATACAGATTGAGGTCAATGTGAATGAGAGGTTACCTGTGGAAATTGTGTTTCTAAATGAAAAGGGATATCTAGTTAAGGTGAATGTTTTTCATGAATGGATGCTTATGTTTTGTTCGCATTGAAAAACGTTTGGCCATGAGCTTGAGTGGTGTAGGGTGAAGAAAGCTAACGCAAGCAATGCTGAGGCTAATGTAGAGCCAGATACTCAGGAGGCTTCTACTTCATGGGGTAATATTAGGGGTTTAGGTTGGCCATTTGTCTTGTGGAGCTATACCTCCTGACATGGTGCCTGTGATTGGCCATTATGGCCAAGGAGGGGAAGTACTGAATATGGGTGATGGCTTTACTGTTGTTACCAAAGGGTCTGCATTAAGGAATAGAGTGGAGTGATCTGGAATCTCTGTGATCACAGGAAATTTTTTTAGTGCATTGGCTACTACAGAGAATCAGAATGATCATGAGAAGGATGGGGGGGCTCCAATAGATCCAGGTGACACTTTTGGTTTCATTGTCCATGGATAAGATAGGTTTTTGGAACATTAGATGTTGTAATAATCCTCATAAACAACCAAAAGTGAGGAAGTTTTGTTGCACAAACAAAATAAATTTGCTTGCGGTTTTAGAAAATAATGTTTTGGAGAATAGTAGAGAAAAAATTGCCGCTAATATGCTTCGTGCGTGGGAAAATTGGTTGAATGTTGTTGGTAATGTTATGGGAAGAATCTGGTTATTTTTTAGGGCATCTGTGTTTGAGGTTGTTGTGCTACATTCAAACACTAAACTGTTGCACATGTAGTTCATAAGACTACTAAAAAACGTCTTCTTTTGCAGCTTTGTGTATGCTTATAGTGAAGCTCTAATGAGGGAACAGTTGTGGAGTACACTGCAAGGTTTTGCTCTGGCTAGTATACCTTGGAAGTGTTGTGGTTACTTCAATTGTCTCAAAGATGTGAATGACATAGTGAGAGGTGAACAGGTGAGATGGGAAGAGGCTAAGGTGATTTGTTAGTGGCTGTAGATCTTTGGAATGGTTCATATGAAGTGCACAGGAGCATGGTACACTTGGACCAATAAGAAAAAGGGGTAAGATAGGATCTATAGTAAAATAGATCATGTGTTTGTTGACATTGAGTGGCTTGCTAAATTTCATTGGGATGAAGCTTTCTTCACTAATGTAGGGGTATCTGATCATAATTCTTGTCTTTGTTAACTTCTTATAGGCTCTTCAAGAGGTTAAGAAGCCTTTTAGATACTTCAAGATGTGGGGTGGACACCCAGATACTTCAAGAAGGCTTCTCAAATTGATGGTTTTTGTATTTATTAGCTGGTCAGACATCTGAAAGTTTTTAGCGGTTGTTTGAGAAAACTGAATAGGGAACATTTTGCTGATATTACCAAGAAGAAGAAGATCAAGTTACTTTAGATGCTATCCAATCTCAGCTTAGAGCTAATTTTCAAAATGTTGAGCTCTAGGGGGAAGAAAATTTCTGCTTATAGGAGTTTAATATATTGAGCTACACTCATCTAAGTCTCCTACACCAAACGAGTAGGATTGCTTGGTTGAATGATGGGGATCAATGCTCAAATTTCTTTTTCAATAGTATTAGAAAAACAAGGGTCAACAAGGGTATTCATGCCGTCATGGGAGATAGTTGTTTGGTTATTGAGAAAGATCACGTGATTGATGAATTTGTTCAGCATTTTCAAAATTTTCTTGGCCCAAGAAAGAAAAGCATGGTGGATAAGCTGCAGACATCTATACAAGCTATGTCTTGAGCAGGAAGGATAATGAGGATATTTTACATCCTTTCTCTAATTAAGAGATTAAGAAGGCTTTGTTTCTATTATTAGTAACAAGGCTCCTGGACATGATGGGTATAGTAGTGCGTTCGTAAAAGATGCTTCGGGTATTGTGGGTGGTATAGTGTGTGATTCAATGAAAGAGTCATTAGAACTTAAAAGCTTCTGAACAAGTAGGAGTAGCTTCCATTTCATTAATCCCAAAGTTGGACAATCCTACTACTCCACCTTCATATAGGCCAGTAGCTTGCTGTAATGTGATATATAAATGTGTCACCAAGCTCATCTGTGTAAGATTGAAGAAGGTGATGACTAAGCTCATATATCAAACTCAAGGCGCTTTTGTTGCAGGGAGGCAAATAGGACATAATATTCTTTTGAGACAAGAATTATTGAGAGGGTATAATAGGAAAACAGTTGGCCCTTGTTGATTGGTGAAACTTGACTTGAAGAAGGCCTATGATACTGTCAAATGGTCCTTTTTTGATAAGGTGTTGCATTTGTTTTGGTTCCATGATAAGATTGTGATGTTGATCATGGCTTGTGTAAAAGCTACCACTTACGCCTTGGTGATTAATAGTGAATTTCATGGTTTTATCCCAGCTGGCCATGGTCTTAAACAATGAGATCCTATGTTCCCTCTATTGTTTGTGATTTATATGGAGTTTTTACAAGATATCTCAAAAAATTCATTCAATCTTGTGGTTTTAAGTACCAGGTGAGATGTAGTAGTTTGAAAATGTTTCAGTTAAGCTTTGCAGATGACTTGCCCCTCTTCCGTAGAGCTGACAATACCTAAGTAGGAATTATGGGGAATGGGTTTAAGTACTTCTGTTATGTGTTTGATCTTCATGTGAACTATCAGAAGTCCCATATGTATTTCATTGGAGTTGATCAAGAGTGTGAGGCTAGTTTGCTTACTCAAAGTAGATTTCAAAAATGTTCTTTGCCTTTTATATACTTGGGAATAGTTGTTTCTTCAAAATGATTCTGCAACTTGATTGCAAGATGATGGTGGATAAAATCACAAGTAGAATTTCATCTTCGAATTCTAAAATCCTGTCATATGCTGGTAGAATTCAGTTGGTAAACTCTGTGCTGATGGGCATGTTCATGTACTAGGCTAGTAAATTCATGCTTCCTCAATGTGTGCTAAAGGTTGTAGACAAAATGGGCAGAGACTTCGTTTGGGGGAACACTGATCCTACTAATAAGAAGGCAATAGTTGCATAGGATGATATTTGCATGCCTAAGAAGATGGGAGGGGCTGGGTTGAAAACCTTGCTGTTTTGGAATCAATCCTTAGTTGCCAACATGATCTAGGATGTGGCTAGTAAAGATGATAACATGTGGGTAAAATTGGTGCATGCTATTTACTTGAGGAAAAAAGACATTTGGACCTGTGCTCCTAGGCCTGATGATAGTTGGTATTGGAAAAAAAAAATTAGAGGTTAGGGACATGTTCAAGGATGTGTTTGACAACTATGCTATGCTTGTGTGGATACCTGCTGGCAATGGGAAGCACTCCACAAAATCCGGGTACAATTGGGCTCTGCATTGTTGCGAGGAGGATAAAGAATTCAATGTAGCTTGGAATCAAATCAGCTTGCCAACATGTAACTTCATTGCTTGGTTACAGCTGAGAGGAAGTTTAGAACAAAGGATAGGCTTGTAGAGATCATCCAGATTAACTCTGAGTGTGTACTGTGGTCAAGAAGTGATGAAAATGCCAAGCATTTGTCCTTTGAATGCCCATTTGCATATGCTGTGTTAAATGGGGTCTACAACAAGCTTGGGATTCAGAGTGCAAGCAAGCACTAGGACATGTAATTGAAACAAGTAAGAAGCGTTAAACTAAGAAGGTGGAGGCAGGTTCTAATTGCTTGTTTAATCTTGTGCGTGTACCAGATCAGGAAGGAGAGAAACAACTGATTATTCATAAGTTCTCGCCGTAAGAACAATGCTGATGGGCTGGTGTACCAAATTATTGATGTTGTCGAAGTAAGAATTAGCCATGTTTTGAAGTTTAAAGAAGAGATGCTAGAGAGATCCTTGTCAAAAATCTTTAGCTGCATAGCTTTAGAAATGTGTAAGTAGTGTGGAGTAAGTGAGTTCTATAGTGAACTGTCATTTGGTTATAATGATATAACAAATTTACATTTGACAAAAAAAAAAAAAAATACGATTAATAATGTTTTAAGCTTATTACTCTTTCAATTAAAAAACTAATTCAAATTCTTTTGGAAACATGGATCTCGTATTTTTTAGTTATAAGGAAATCTTATTATTTCAATCATACTTGGCTTTCAAACATTATAAGCTGCGCTTGTAATTTGTGTTTTTTTTAACGTTTTTTAACGATCGTGCGTTTAAAGCATGTTTCTCTTTCAATTGACGAATCAATTGTAGTTATTTTCAGAATTGGATCATGTATGGGTTAGATACCATCAATTTTGATGATTTTCAGAAATCCAAATTGTTTATACTTAACAAGAACATAATCCAAATTAAAAAAAATAGTTTCAATTTGTTCGTTAAATGAAAGAGAAATAGGCTTCAAACGCCAATGATCGTTTAATAGCGTTAAATATGAACATCAATTCCAATAGCAATTATTATTAATTGAAAGCCTAGGATAATTTAAATAATCTGATCAGTTAAATCTAACGTGAACATGATGAAATTTCTTCAAAATAGTAATTGATCAGAGAAATATGCTTAAAACGCCAACGATTGTTAAAAAGTGTTAAATATGAACACCAGCTACAACCGCAATTCTTATTATTTGAAAGACAAGTATGATTGAAATAATCATATAAATTATACCTAATTATAACAAGTTCTAATTTTAGAAAATAATTTCAATAGATTTTTCAATTGAAAGAGAAATAGGCTTCAAAACACTATTGAGCTTTAACAATCAATAAATGTGAATAATAATTGCAACCGCAATTCTTATTACTTGAAAGACGATTATGAATGAAATATTTTAATTTTTTGATATCAAACAATAACATGTTCCAATTCGAAAATTAGTTTCAATTGCTTTAGCAAGTGAAAGAGAAATACGCTTAGAACGCTAACAATCATCAAAAAGCGTCATATATGTAATACAATTGCAACCGTAATTATTTTCATTTGAAGGCCAAGTATGATTGAAGTGACCAATGTTATTGTTATCAAACCAGAAAGTATTCACGTTTTAAAAATTAGATTCAATTTGTTCGTGAATTGAAAGAGAAATATGCTAAAAAAAGGTAGCGATCATAGCGGTAAATATGAACAACATTTGCAACCTCAATTCTTATCATTTGAAGTACTAGTATGATTAAAATTGTCGAAATTGCTTATATCTATCAACAACATGAAGAAATTTTTAAAAATATTTTTGATTGGTTCAACAATTGAAGGAGAAATACAAATAAAACGCTAACGATAGTTAAAAAGCGTTAAATATGAGCAACAATTGTAACCGCAATTCTTATTAATTCAAAGCCTATTTTTATTAAAATCATTGATATTTTTGACATCTAACTAGAACAAGATCCAATTTTAGAAAATACTTTCAACTGGCTTAGAAATTGAAAGAGAAATATGCTTAAAATTCTATCGAGCGTTAAAAAGCGTTAAACATGAGCAACAATCACAATCACAGTTCTTATTATTTAAAAGCCTAATATGATTGAAACAATAAATATTGTTTATATTTAAACATAATCTGTTCCAAATTAAAGAACTTCTTTCAAGTGGTTTGTTAACTGAAAAAGAAATAGGCTTCAAATGCTAACGATAGTTTTATAGCGTTAAATATGAATAGCAATTCCAATCGCGATTATTACTATTTGAAAGCCAAGGATGATTTAAATAATCTGATTGGTGAAATATAATCAGAATATGATGAAATTTCTAATACATAGTTTCAATTGGCTAATCAATTGAAAGATAAATACGATCAAAACGCTAACACTTGTTAAAAAACGTTAAATATGAACACCAATTACAACCACAATTTGTAATATTTAAAAAGCTGAGTATGATTAAAATTATTAATGTTACTGATACCTAACTAGAAAAAAAATTCAATTTTGCAAAAGAATTTCAATTTGTTTTTCAGTTGAAAGAGAAAAAGGCTTAAAAAAACTATCGACCAATAAAAAAGTTAAACATGAACAACAATTACAAGCAAAATTCTTACTATTTGCAAGCCGACTATGATTGAAATCATCAAAGTTTTGGTATCTAACAAGAACACAATCCAATTTGAAACTATAGTTTCAATTTCTTTGGCTATTGAAAGAGGAATACGCTTAGAATAATACCGATCGTCGAAAAGTCTTAAAAATGAAAAGTCATTCCAACCGCAATTCATTTCATTTGAAAGCCAGGTATGATTGAAATAATCAAGATTATTGGTATCCAACCAGAAAGCATTCTCATTTCAAAAAGTAGTTTCAATTGTTTTGTGAATTAAAAGAGAAATAGGATTAAAACACTAATGATCTTTAAAAAACTGTTGTATATGAATAGCAATTGCAACAAAACTTCTTATTGCTTGAAAGCCGATTATGAATGAAATCATAAAATTGTTTTATATCTAACCATAACATGATCCAATTAGAAAGAATAGCTTCAATTTCTTTGCCAATAGAAAGAGAAAGATGCTTTTAACGCTAACGATCATCAAAAAGCGTTAAATACGAAATGCAGTGGGAACCATAATTCTTTTCATTTGAAACCCGAACATGATTTTTATTATCAATATTATTTGTAGCCAACCAGATTGTATTCCCGTTTTAAAATGTAGTTTCAATTGTTTTGTTAATTGAAAGAGGAATATGCTAGAAACGCTAGGGATCGTAAAATAGCATTAAATATGGAAAGCAATTGCAAGAAAAGTTCTTACTATAATAAAGCCGAGTATGTTTTTTTATGTTCCATAATATTTATATTTAATAAAATTATAGTCTAGTTTCCAAAAAAGAAAATCAATTGGTTCGTCAATAGAAAGAGAAATAGGCTTAAAACGCTAACGATCCTTTAATAGGGGTAAATATGAACAGAATTTGCAACTTCAATTCTTATTATTTTAAATATTTTCATGATTGAAATAATTGAAATTATTGATATATAAGCAAAACATGATGAAATTTCGAAAAATAGTTTTGATTGGTTCAACAATCGAAAGACATATTAAAAACGCTGACGATTGTGAAAAAGCGTTCAATATGAACAGCAATTGTAACCACAATTCTTATTACTTGAATGCCGAGTTTCATTAAAGAATTGAGATTATTTATATAAAAATAGAATATGATCCAATTTTACAAAATAGTTTCAATTGTTTAGAAATTGAAAGAGAAATAGGCTTTAAACACTATCTAACGTTAAAAACCGTTAAATATAAACAATAATTGCAACCGCCATTCTTATTACTTGAAAGTATATTTTTCCTATGATGAGCTTAATAGAAGAAGTCCTCTATGGGACTTCTTGGAGCTCACTGCTTTCTTTATAGCACCCTTGGATTGTGGGGGTTGATTTCAACTACTGACATACTGAAGACAGACAAGGGGGAGAACCTATGTTATGGTGTGATTTGAAAGAACTTAAAGAATGTGTTTTTAAAACATGGCTAGAGGATATTCAGTATAGAGGGGTCCAGTTTACTTGGTGCAACAATCATCATGTTGATAGTAGAATCTTGTGCAAATTAGACAGGTTCATGGTAAATAATTGTTGGTTGGCTAATGGAGTCACTGCTGAAGGGTTCTTTTCACACAGCTGGTGTATCTAATCATAGTCAAGGTGTGGTGAGTTCTTTCCAGGACCAGGTAGGAGATGCTTCAAGTATATGAATATGTGGAATAAACATGATGACTTTTTGGCTATTGTAGCTGACAGTTAGAATGTGAAGATTAAGGGGTGTGCCATGTTTCAGTTTGTCAGGAAGCTTAAATGTTTAAAGCCAAAATTGAAGAAATTGAATAATACTGCCTATTCAAATAAAGTTCAGAGAAAGAGCAAGGCCATGGCACAGTTGAGTGAGATGCAAAGGCAATTGCATCATGATAAAAGCAATCTTGCCCTTCAACAAAAGGAGAAGGCTTGTAGAGAGGAAGTTGTCCTCCTCTCTAATGCAAAGGTGAGTTTTTTGCAACAAAGAGTAAAGTTGATTGGCTTACTCAAGGGGATACTTGCAAAGGTTCTTTTTCTCTGCCATCAAGCAAAAGAGGAGTCAGAGAAAGATCTTTAGAATCCAGGCTGAGAATGGTTCTTTCATTGAATATTTTGAAGACATACTTGATGTGTTTGTCCAACCCTTTGACGTTTATTGGGCAAAGTAGGGGAAACAACAGGCGAGATGAAAACTGAGGTGTTTCAGTTGGGTTATGTTACATCTCATGAAGATAAACAGAAAGTGTGTACTCATTTTACGTAAGATAATGTTAAGGATGCTTAAATAAGCATTAGCCACAATAAAGCTCCTAGCTTAGATGGGTATGGAATTGCCTTCTTCAAAGATTCTTGGGTGGTCATTGGTAAATTGGTCACTGAGGGTGTGTTGGAATTTTTTACAAATGGCAGGATCCTCAAAGAGGTGTGTGCAGCCTCTCTCACCCTGATTCCCAAGGTGCCTAACCCTTCTTCCCCAACTGACTTTAGGCCCATAGCATGTTGTAATGTCATTTACAAATGCACTATGAAACATGTATGTAAGAGAATCAGTGTGGTTCTTCCTTAACTGAATAATGCAGCACCAGGGGCTTTTGTGGGTGGGAGAAACATAGTCCATAACATGCTGATCAGCCATGACCTGGTAAGAAGCTATAATAGAAATAGGGTGTTCCCTAGTTGCATGATAAAGATTGATTTGAGGAAAGCCTATGATACTGTTAACTGGAGGTTCATAGAAACTGTGTTGCTTGGTTTTAATTTCCCTCAACAAATGGTGACTTGGATTATGGAATGTTTGAAAGCCACTATGTATTCTGTGGTCATAAATGGTGGCAGCCATGGCTTTTTCCCTGCTGCTCATGTGTTAAAGAAAGGAGATGTAGCTTCTCCCTTATTGTTTGTCCTGATAATGGAGTATTTTTCAAGATTTCTAGCTATGGTTACTGCTGCACCTGGTTTTTCATTTCACAGTAGATGCAAGAAGCTTAAACTTTGTCACCTTTTCTTTGCTGATGATTTGGTTCTTATTTGCAAAGCAGACATGATATCTGATCAGTTGCTAATGGAGGGATTTCAGCATTTTCCTCAGGTTTCAGGTTTGAAAGCTAACCTTCAAAAGTCTCAAATGGTCTTTAGTGGTGTCTTTGATGTGGAAATACACCATCTTGCTTCCTATACTGGTTTCTCTATTGGTAGCCTGCCTTTTAGATACCTAGGTGTGCCTGTCACACCTAAGAAATTGGGGTCTTTTGACTGCCAAATCCTTGTTGATAAGATTGCTCACAGAATCAAGAGTTGGAGTGCTAAAATGCTGACATATGCTGAAAGGGTCCAACTTATCCATTGTGTCATCTATGGTATCCAAAATTATTGGGCTAGCAAGTTTGTTTTGCCTAGAAAAGTTTTGAAAGGGGTGGATAACATTTGTCGAGCCTTTCTCTGGTGATCTACTAGTTAGAAAAAGAAGGTGGTTTTGGTGGCATGGACTACTGTTTGTAAGCCCAAGAGAAATGGTGGTGTATGTTTAAAGGACAATGTCCATTGGAACATTTCTTTGATTGGCAAACTGTTTTGGCATATTACTTGCAAAAGTGATAATCTTTTGGTGAAATGGGTTCGTGGTATTTATATGAAAAGGCATGATGATGTGTGGCACTGCTCTCCCAGAGCAGATGATTGTTGGTATTGGAAAAAACTATTGAAAGTCAGGGACTATCTTAAGCAAGGTTTCCAAGATGTGAACGGGACGTGGAGGTGGAGTAATGCAAACTCAGGGGTCTACAGTCCTGCTTCTGGTTATCACTAGTTGCTGAAAGATACTCCTACTACATGGAGAGCTAGGATCACTTGGGGAGATGATGTTTACCTAAGCATAGCTTCATATCTTGGCTCGTAGACCATAAAAAGATTTTGACAAAGGATAGGGTGCTGAGGTTCATTGTTGCTGTTGATTTCCATTGTGTTCTCTCTCAGCATGAAAATGAGGATTGGAGTCATATCTTTTTTGACTGTTGTTTTTCTACAAAAGTGGTTCAGTTGCTGTTGGCTTGGCTTCATATGTCAGCCTGCAAACAATGGGATGTGCTACTTAGGAGATGTAATAGAATAAAAAGTAGAGCTACCAAGGATTTTACTACTGCAGCTATTGTAGCTTGTGCTTATTTGATCTGGCCTGAGAGGAACCAGAGACTCTTTTGTTCCGGGAGAAGAACTGCTACTGGTATTTTCCAAGAGGTCCAGGAGCTCTTGAAGCTTAGAACTACTTATGTGTGGAGGAAGAAACCTTTACCAAAAGAAATTGAGACCATGTAATATAGTTTATGGTATTGTCCTCCTGGTTCAAGCTTGAACCCTTTCTAGAAGGTGGCATTCTGGTACTAGTGAGAGTCGTGGTCTTAGTGTATGTATTTTTTTAGGTTTTTAGCAATAAAAATTTTACATTTTACCAATAAAAGAAAAAAAAAAGTCTATTATGAATGAAATCATCAAAGTTTTTGATATCTAACCGGAACATGATCCAATGCAAAAAAATAGTTTCTATTGCTTGACCTATTGAAAGAGAAATACTCTTACAACGCTAACGATCGTCAAAAAGCGTTAGACATGAAAAGCACTTGCAACTGTAATTCTTTTCATTTGAAACCCAAGTATGATTAAAATGATCAATATTTTTGGTATCCAACCGGAAAGCTTTCCCATTTTATATAGTAGTTTCAGTTGGTTCGTGAGTTGAAAGAGATATATGATAAAAACGCTAGCGATCGTGAAATAGGGTTCAACATGAAAAGCAACTGCAACCAAAATCATGGTTTTTTTGCAAGCCGTGTATTATTTACATGATTCTTATTATTAATATCTAATCAAAATTTAGTCCAATTTCCGAAAGCTGTTTCAATTGGTTCGTGAAGAGAAGGAGAAATAGGCTTCAAACGCTAAAGATCGTTTAATAGCGGCATATATGAAAAGCATTTGCGACCGTAATTTATATTATTTGAACAACTAGGATTATTGAAATCTTCAAAATCATTGAGATCTAACAGAACATGATGAACTTTTAAAAAATAGTTTCAATTGAAGAGAAGTACGCTTAAGACGCTATTGATTGTTAAAAAGCGTTAAATATGAACACAAACTATAACAAAAATTCCTATCATTTCAAAGCATAGTTTGATTGAAATAATTTATGTTGTTGATATAAAACAAGAATATGATCCCATTTAATAAAATAACTTCAATTGGTTTGGAAATTGATAGAGATAGGCTAACAACGCTATCGATCGTTGAAAAGTGTTAAAAATGAACATCAATCGCAACCGCAATTCTTATTATTTCAAAGCCTTGTATGATTTAATTAATCAATATTTTTTAGAGTAAAACAAAAAATTATTCAAATTTAAAAAATTAATTAATGGTTTCGTTAATTGTAAGAGAAATATACTTTAAACGCTAACGATCCTTTAATAGCGTGAAATATGAAAAGCAGTTCCAATCGCATTTCTTATTATTTGATATCTTATGATGATTTAAGTAATCTGATTGGTTAAATATAACAACAACATGATGAAAATCTTAAAAATTAGTTTCAATTAGTTCATCAATTGAAAAAGAAATACGCTTAAAACACTAACGATTGTTAAAAACTGTAAATATGAACACCAATTGCAACCGAGTATATAAAAAAAAATCAATTTTTTTGATTATTAATTGTAACAAGATCGAGTTTTAGAAAAACATTCCATTTGGTTTTTCAATTGAAAGAGAAATAGGCTTAAAACACTATCGATCTTCAAAAATCGTTAAACATGAAAACCAATTGCAACTTCAATTCATATTACTTGTAAGCCAATTATTAATTAAATGGTCAAGGTTTCTTATATCTAACAATTATTTGATCCAATTCGAAATAATAGTTTCAATTGCTTTGCCTATTGAAAGAGAAATATGCTCACATCGCCAGCGAATGTCTAAAAGCATTTAATATGAAAAGCAGTTGCAATCGTAACTATTTACATTTTGAAATCTGAGTATGATCGAAATGATCAATATAATTGGTAACCAACCAGAAAGAATTCCCATTTTAAAAATTACCTTCAATTGGTACCTGAATTGAAAGAGATGTATTATAAAAACGCTAGCGGTTCGTTAAACAGCGTAAAATCTGAAGAGTAATTACAACCTAAATTCATACCAATGTCAAGCCCAGTATGATTTATATGATCCATATTCCTGATATATAATCAAATTGTAGTCCAATTTTTGAAAATCGTTTCAACTGGTTCATCAATAGAAAAAGAAATAGGCTGAAAATGCTAATTATCGTTTAATAGCGGTTAATATGAACAACATTTGCAACCTAGATTTTAATTATTTGAAAGACTATTATGATTGAAATAGTCAAAATTTCTGATATTTAACCGAAACATGATTAATTGTAAAAAATGTTCCGATTGGTTCAACAATTGAAAGAGAATTACGCTAAATATGCCAAGGACTATTAAAAAACATTAAATACGAACAACAATCATAACCGCAATTCTTATTATTTGAAAGATGAGAGTGATTAAAATTATTTATATTGTTTAAATATAACTAGAATAATACCCATTTTTGAAAATAATATCAATTGGTTCGGATTTTAAAAGAGAAATACGCGTAAAACGCTATCGATCGTAAAAAGCGCTGCATATGAACAGCAATCCCAACCGGAATTATCTTTATTTGAAAGCCTAATATAAAAAAAAAGGTAATAAGTATTGTCTTTATTTAACCAAAAAATGATCCAAATGTAACAAATAGTTTCAATTGCTTCAATAATTGAAAGAGAAATAGGCTTCACACGCTAACGATCATTCTATAACGTTACATATGAACATAAATTCCAATCGCAACTATCATTATTTGAAAGCCTAGTATGATTTAAATAATCTTAATGGTAAAATAAAACAAGAAAAGATTAAAGTTTTAGATGATAGTTTCGATTGAATCATCAATTGAAAGAGAAATACGCTTAAAACGCTAGCGATTGTTTAGAAGCATTAAATATGAACAACAATTGTAACCGCGATTCTTATCATTTGAAAGACGATTTTATTTTAACCATTAAACTTGTTCATATCTAACTAGAATGTGATCAAATTTAACAAAAAAATTTCAATTGGTTTATAAATTGAAAGAGAAATAGGCTTAAAATGCTATCGATTGCTAAAAAGCGTTAAATAAGAAAAGAAATTGCAACAACAATTCTCATTATTTGAACTAGTACAATTTAATTTATCAATATTTTTTATAAATAAGTAGGCCAAGATACAGTTTTACAGAAGAAATTCAATTGGATTTTTAATTGAAAAAGAAATAAGCTTAAAACACAATCGATCATTGAAAGTCATTTAATGTGAACACCTATTGCAACCGCAATTCCTATGACATGAAAGTCGATTACGAATGATACCCTAAAAGTTTTAGACATCTAACTAGAACATGATCCGATTCGAAAAAATAGTTTCAATTTCTTTGCTGATTAAAAGAGAATACGCTTAGAATGGAAATGATCGTCAATAAGCGTTAAATTTGAAAAGCATGACCAATCGTAAATCTTGCTACTTTCAAGCCGATTATAATTTATTTGATCCGTATTATTGGTATCTAATCTAAATACAGTCCAATTTCCAAAATTTGTTTAACACTTTTTAGCGATCTTTAGCGCTCTAAGCATATTTGTCTTTCAATTGACGAACCAACTGCAACTATTTATTGAAACATTATTCGATTATATATCACAAATATTTATCAATTTAATTACACATGGATTTTAAATAACAAGAATTGTGAGTGAAATGGTTGTTCATATTTAAGGCTTAATAACGATCGTTTGCATTTCATGCATATTTCTCTTATAATTGACTAAATCATCGAAACCATTTTCTAAAAAATGGAACATGTTCAGGTTAGATACCAAAACATTTTATCATTTAAATCATACCTGGCTTTATGATAAAAAGAATTTCTATTGCAATTGCTTTTCATGTTTAACACTTTTTCACAATCGTTAGCATTATAAGCGTATTTCTCATTCAATTGGAAATACAATTTAAACTACTTTTCCAAATTGTTTCATGTTCTGGTTATATAAAACCAATTTTGAAGTTGCAATTTCAATTGATGGTCGTATTTAACGCCTTTTAACGATCGATAGTGTTTTAAGCCTATTTCTCTTGTAAATGATAAACCAATGCAAATTCTATTTGTAAATTTTGACCTAGTTCTAGTTAATTATCAAGAAAATTGAATATTATAATCATACTTGGATTTCTAATATTAAAAATCACGGTTGTAATTGTTGTTCATATTTAACGCTTTTCAACGATCATTAGCGTTATGAGTGTATTTCTCGTTCAATTGATTAACCAATTGAAATTACTATTTAAAATGGAATTATTTTCTGGTTGTATATAATCATGTACAGTGATTTAAATCATCCTTGGCTTTCAAATAGTTATACTTACAACTGCAATTTCTATTCTTATTTAACGCTAAAAAATGATCGTTAGCATTTGAAACCTATTTCTCTTTCAATTGACGAACCAATAGAATCTAATTTAAAAATTAAAATGTGTTATGAACAGACACCAAAAATATTGATCATTTCAATAAAATAATTTTTTCAAATAATAAGAATTACTGTTGCAATTTCTTTTCATCGTTAACGCTATTTAACGATCCTCATCAATTAAAGCCTATTTCTTTTTCAATTCACGAAGTTAAATTTTGAAATTTTTATTTGTTTGATTTGGTATCAACAATTTTTATCATATAAATCATTATCGGCTTTAAAATAATGAGTGTTTCAGGTTGAATTGTTGTTCACATATACTGCTTTTTAACGATTGTAGCGTGTAAAGCATATTTCTATTTCAATTGACGAACCAATTTAAACTATCTTTAGAAAAATGGAACATGGTATGGTCAAATACAACCAACATTTATCATTTAATTCATAATGGGCTTTCAAATTATTAGAATTACTGTTGGAATTGCATTTCATATTTATTGCTTTTTAACAATCGATAGTGTTTTAAGACTGTTTCTCTTTTAATTGAAAAGCCAATAGAAATTTTTTTGAAAAATTGGATCTCATTCTGGTCATTTATAAAGAAAATTTATTATTTTAATAATACTTGGCTTTCATATATTAAGAATTGCAGTTGTAATTTGTGTTAATATTTAACGCTTTTTAATGATCGTTAGCATTTTAAGCCTATTTCTCTTTCAATTGATGAATCAATTGAATTTATTTTAATAATTTGATCATAATTGAGTTAGATACCATTAATTTTGATTATTTCAATCATACTTGACTTTTATATAAAATGAATTGCGGTCGCTATTGCCTTTCATGTTTGACACTTTTTTATGATTGTTACTGTTTTAAGCGTACTTCTTTTTAAATTGACGAAGAAATTATAACAATTTTTTAAACTAGGATAATGTTATGGTTAGAATGAAAAAATATTGATGATTTGAATTACAACGCTTTTTGACGATCGATAGTGTTTGAAGCCTATTTCTTGGATGTAATTTTTGTAAAATTGGATCTGGTTCTGGTTATTTATCAAAAAAATTAATTATTTATATCATACTCAGCTTTCAAATATTAAAAATCGCGGTTGTTA
>ONZA01014791.1:19355-36480 GCA_900322205.1 Kewa caespitosa | reverse complement strand
CTTTTAAAAAATAGTTTCAATTGAAGAAAGTACGCTTAAGACGCTATTGATTGTTAAAAAGCGTTGAATATGAACAGAAACTGTAACTAAAATTCCTATTATTTGTAAGCATAGTTTGATTGAAAATTTTTATATTATTGATATAAAACATTAAGATGATCCAATTTAACGAAATTATTTTAATTGGTTAAGGAATTTAAAGAGAAATAGGCTAACATCGCTATCGATCGTTGAAAAGTGTTAAATATGAACATCAATCGCAACCACAATTCTTATTATTTTAAAGCCTTGTATTTAAGTAATCAATATTGTTTAGTCTAAACAAGAAAATTATTCAAATTGAAAAAGAAAAAATTCATGTGGTTCGTTAATTGTAAGAGAAACATGCTTCAAATGCTAACGATGGTTTAATAGCGTCAAATATGAAAAGCAGTTCCAATCTCATTCCTTATTATTTGATATCCGATGATGATTTAAATAATCTGATTGGTTAAATATATCCACAACATGATGAAAATTGTAAAAATTAGTTTCAATTGGTTCATCAATTGAAAGACAAATACGCTTAAAAACGCTAACGTTTGTTAAAAACTTTAAATATGAACACCAATTGCAGCTCCAGTTCTTAATCTTTTAAAGCTGAGTATGATAAAAAAAATCAATATTGTTGATTATTATTTTTAACAAGATCCAATTTTAGAAACACATTCAAATTGGTTTTTCAACTAAAAGAGAAATAGGCTTAAAACACTATCGATCTTTAAAAATCGTTAAATATGGACACCAATTGCAACCCCAGTTCTTATTACTTTGAAGCCAATTTTGAATGAAATGATCAATGTTTCTGATATCTAACTAGAGTTTGATCCAATTCGAAATAATTGTTTTAATTGCTTTGCCTATTGAAAGAGAAATATGCTTACAATGTCAGCGATTGTCAAAAAGCGTTAAATATGAAAAGCAGTTGCAACCGTAACTATTTTCATTTTGAAAGTTGAGTGTGATTGAAATGATCAATATAATTGATATCCAACCAGATTTCCCGTTTTGAATAGCTTCAATTGGTTCGTGAATTGTAAGAGATGTATCATAAAAACCTTTAGCAGATCATCAAACAGCGTTGAATTTGAAGAGTAATTGCAACAAAAATTCATACTATCGCAAAGCTGAGTATGATTTATATGATCCATATTACTGATATATAATCAAAATGTAGTCCGATTTCAGAAAATTATTTCAATTGGTTCGTCAACAGAAAGAGAAATATGCTGAAAACACTAATTATTGTTTAATAACGGTATATGAGCAGCATTTGCAGGCTAGATCCAATTATGTGAAAGACTAGCATGATTGAAATGGTCAAAATTGCTGATTTTTAACCAGAAGATCATTAACTTTTAAAAAAATGTTTCAATTGGTTCAACAATTGAAAGAGAAATACGCTTAAAACGTTAAGCACTATTAAAAAAGCATTAAATATGAAGAAAAATCATAACCGCAATTTTTATCATTTGAAAGTTGAGTGTGATTAAAATGATTAACGTATTTTAAATATAACTAGAATATTATCCAAGTTTACCAAATAATTTTAATTGGTTTGGAAATTAAAATAGAAATACGCTTAAATGCTATCGATTGTAAAAAGCGTTGGATATGAACAGCAATCGCAACCAGAATTATTATTATTTGAAAGCCTAATATGAAAAAAGTAATCAGTATCGTCTATATTTAACTAGAAAATGATCCAAATGTAAAAACTAGTTTTCGGTTCGTTAATTGAAAGAGAAATGAGCTTCACACGCTAACGATCATTCTATAGCGTTGCATATGAACAGAAATTCAAATCGCAACTATTATTATTTAAAAGCCTAGTATTATTCAAATAATCTTACAGGTGAAATATAGCAAGGACAAGATTAAAGTTTTAGATAATAGTTTCGATTGGTTCATCAATTGAAAGAGAAATACACTTAAAACGCTAGCGATTGTTTAAAAGCGCTAAATAAGAACAACAATTGTAACCGCAATTCTTATCATTTGAAAGACGAGTTTGTTTTAACCATTAAAATTGTTCATATCTAACTAGAATGTGATCAAATTTCACAATATGATTTCAATTGGTTTTGAAATTGAAAGAGAAATAGGCTCAAAACGCCATCGTTTGCTAAGAAGCATTAGATAAGAACAACAATTTCATCCACAATTCTTATTATTTAAAGACTAGTACGATTTAATTTATCAAGATTGTCAATAAATAAGTAGAACAAGATACAGTTTTTTAAAATACTTTCAATTGGATTTTTAATTGAAAAAGAAATAGGCTTAAAACACTATCAATCTTCAAAAATCATCAAATATGAACAGCAATTGTAACTGCGATTCTTACGACATGGAAGTCGATTACGAATGAAACTCGAAAAGCTTTTTTATCTCTAGCTAGAACATGATCCAGTTCAAAAAAAATAGTATCAGTTTCTTTGCCTATTGAAACAGAATACGCTTACAAAGCTAACGATCATCAAAAAGCGTTAAATATGAAAAGCAGTTCCAATTGTAAATCTTAGTACTTTCAAGCCGATAATAATTTATGTGATCCATAGTATTGGTATCTAATCTAAATCTAGTCCAATCTCCAAAATTGTTGCAACTGCTTTTCACATTTAACGCCTTTTAACGATCGTTAGCGATTTAAGCCTATTTGTCTTTCAGTTGACGAACAAAATTCAACTATTTTTTGAAATATTATAATCATTATATATCACCCATTTTTACCAATTTAATAACACACATCTTTTAAAATAATTAGAATCGTGAATGCAATGGGTGTTCATATTTCACGCTTTTCAACGATTGTCGTTTTAAGCATATTTCTCTTTAAATTGACTTACTCATTGAAACTATTTTATAGAAAGGGAACATGTTCAGGTCAGATACCAACAAAATGGATCATTTCAAACATACTTGGCTTTACTGTAAAAGGAATTTCTGTTGCAATTGCTTTTCATATTTTTTTTGGTAAGTAATAAAATTCCATTTATAGCTCCAAAATACAAACACCAATATGAAGGCACTGCCCAAACTGGCCTCCAACAGACCTTCTTATGTACATAACAAATTTATCATCCAATCAATATCAGCAGCTGGGAATTTTTTGCGTTTTAGAAACAAAACTCTATAAGCCACTTCAAACTTCAAAGTCTTCACTACATGCATAGCCCTGGGAACTTTCTGATGCCAAACAGCTTCATTTCTAGCCTTCCAGGCCTAATAGACAATAGTTGTGAGCACAGCTTACAAAACCTTCTTTCTCAATTTCTTTTTGCCACTTTTCTTCTCAAACATTCTAATTAGATGTTTCGTAGTATACACACTGCTTGAGATACAAACCCACTAACCCTCTAGCTTAGTTACCTTCACAGAAAGTGGGCAGGCAAAGAAAAGATGAGCTCTTGTCTCCGATCCATAACCACAAAGAGGACAAACATCAGTATCACAGTGATTAGCCTACCGTAGTCTTTCTCTAGTGAGCAACTTGTCTTGCACGTGAAGTCAGCATATAAAGCTGTGCTTAAGGACATTAAATGTGTTCCTGATCCACTTATCCCATCTTACCATTAGCATGTCATGTTGAAACCAACAATATCCTGAAGCCACAGTTTAAGCCTTCCCTGCAGTTTGGGACCAAACATTATGTTCGTCAGCTTCTTTAAAGGAATCTCTCATTTCACAAATCTTCCTCCAAGCCCTGCTAGCCTTCTGTAGTGGTTTATGAGCCCACCACTTCCATTTCTGAAGTGAACATGGTTTACCCACTTGACCCAAAGAAGGTCAGCTTTAGCAGCAATGTGCCAGATCTACTTACCCGTAGCCGCATGATTCCTAATGATGTGGTCTTTTAACCCCAAACCACCAGAGCTCTTAGGTATGCAAATTTTGCTCCATGCCACAGGGGGAGGTCTAGAAAATAGTAAACTAACTTCCCACAAGAAATTCCTGCATATAGAATTAAGAAGATCTAGTACACATCCTGGCAAAATGAACACAAAGGCCCAATAAGTGTCAATGCTCAACAGCACAAACCAAACTAATTGTGACCTCCCAGCATAAGAGAGGTGCTTAGATCTCCAGGTTTTGATTTTTTGCTACAATCTAATCAACCAACACTTCATAATAAGACACCTTCAATCTAAAACCAGCTATAGGCACACCCAAATATTTGAAAGGCATATCACCTAATTTATAACCTAACACTCTCGACATATTGCTAAGATAATCAACACTAACATTACAATTGTATAATGCAGATTTATAAGGGTTAGCCTCTAGCCCTGAAGTGAGAAAAAAGGTAGCAAATCCTTTCAAAATAAGAAGTGAATTAAAGTCACCATGGCAAAACATCAAAGGTCATCTGAAAAACACAAGTGATTAATCCTCATAGCTTCACACTTAGGGTGAAATCTAAGCCCATCTTGTTGTCCCACATATCTCAAGATTCTTGTCAGGTACTCCATACATATCAAAAAAAAAAAGAGAGGGCACAAAGGATCACCTTGTCGCAACCTTCTCTTCCCTTTGAAAACCCTTGCAGGTAGCCATTTATACCCATAGAATAGTAAGGAGAAGTGACACATGTCATAATAAGAGAAATCCAATCCATAGGAAACTGCGAAGCTTTCAACATCTCCCTCAAGAATTCCCGTTCCACTAAATCAAATGCTTTGCACAAGTCTATTTAAGTAAGCACCTTGATGACTTAGACTTTCTAGTATAAAGCCTCACAATACCCTGAACAATCATAATATTCTTAACTATGGACGTGCCTTAAACAAAAGCACTCTAGGACACACAAAGGTGGATGGATTGGAAACACCTTCTTAATTCTTCTACAAAATAATCTTTGAAATACGCTTATACATCACATTACAGCAGGCTTTAGAAGTTTACTTGTGGAGAAAAACTCTTTTAGTGCACCACACACCTCCTCCCCCACTACATCCCAAGCATTTGTAAAACACTAGGTGCAAAATCCATCAGGGCCTGGAGCTTTGTCTCGTGGGATGGAAAAGGGCATTCTTAATGTCACCTAAAGAAACAGGTAATCTCAACAAATTCTGATCGTTTGTAGATAACATAGGTCCCCTATTGATAATCCTCATCATAACATGAACACTTGTATCTCAAGAAGTTCCTAGGATATGTTGATAATACTTCACAAAGGCATCACCAACCATCTCTAGATTAGTCTGAAGATACCATTTTGATCAACCACAATATAAATGCTATTTAGTTGTCATCTAGTTTTAATGCACTTGTGAAAATATGAAGTATTCTCATCACCAACCTCTAACCAATGCACCTTACTCTTCTGTTTAGAAAGGAAAAATATTATTTTTCCAAATGTCTAACATTACCTGCTACCTCCTTTTCATAATTGATCAACTATTTATTCTGAGGATCACTTTGCAAAGAAATATGAATCTCATTAAGCTTCACTTTAGCAGCACCAGCACACTTCTCAATATCATAAGCACACAGATCATTAAAGCCCTTAAACAAATGCTTAAGCGCCTTCAATGTCAGGACTAACTTATACATGGAAACACCCTGATACTCCTTACCCTTTCAAGTAGTATCCACCTTGTCAAGAAACCTAGGCCACTTACCCCACATGTTGAAGTATTTAAAAGGCCTCTTGCCAGCCTTAGTAATAAAGAAAGTCACTGTGGCTGGACAATGATCATATAAACCGTCAGGCATAAACTAAGCAATGGAATTTGGCATATGCACAAACCAATCATCATTTTCCAACACCCTATCAACCTTACTATAAACCTTGGCACAAGCATCCTGCTTATTATTCCATTTTGGGTAGAGATGTGAATCATTTTGATAAGAAGCCTCTTATTGTTAAGCAATGGCATGAAGACTTAGAAATTAAAAAAGAAGATGTGCGCTCTGTGTTAATTTGGGTGCAGCTACCTGATCTTGACATCAAATATTGGGGCAACCAAGCTGATAGTAAAATTGAAAATCTGGTTGGTAGCCCTTTGAAGGCTGACGAAGATACCCAAAAATAAGACTAAGTTAAACTATGATAGGATACTGATTAAGGTCAAAGGGAATGAGAGGTTACCTGAGGAAATTGTGTTTCTAAATGAAAAGGGGTATCCAGTTAAGCTAAATGTTGTTCATGAATGGATGCCTGTGTTTTCTTCCCATTTAAAAATGTTTGGGCATGATCTTGAGAGGTGTATGATGAAAAAAGCTAATGCAAGCAATGTTGAGGCTAATGAAGAGCCAGATACTCAGGAGGCTGCTACTTCAGGGGGTACTACTACTGCAGAGGGGGCCAATCAGGTTTGCCAGGTGTCTTGTGGAGCTATACTTCCTAACATGGTGCCTGTGATTGGCCATGATGGCCAAGGAGGGAATGTACCAAATATGGGTGATGGCTTTACTCTTGTAACCAGAGGGTCTACACAAAGGATTAGAGTGGAGAGACCTGGAATTGTTGTGATCATAGGGAATAATTTTAGTGTGTTGACTACTAAAGAGAGTCAGAATGAGCATGAGAAGGATGGGGGGGCTCCAATAGATCAAAGTGACACTTTTGGTTCCATTATCCATGGATAAGATAGGTTTTTGGAACATTAGAGGTTGTAATAATCCTCATAAACAACAAGAAGTGAGGATGTATTGTTTCACAAACAAAATAAATTTTCTTGCAGCTTTAGAAAATAAAGTTTTGGAGAATAGTAGAGAAAAAATTGCTACTACTATGCTTCCTAGGTGGGAAAATTGGTTGAATGTTGTTGGTAATGTTAGGGAAAGAATCTGGTTATTTTGGAGAGCATCTATGTTTGAGGTTGTTGTGCTACATGCAAACACTGCACTGGTGCACAGGTAGCTCATAGGACTACTACAAACTTCTTTTGCAGCTTTGTGTGTGCTTATAATGAAGCTCCAAGGAGGAAATAGTTGTGGAGTACACTGCAAGGTTTTGCTATGGCTAGTGTACCTTGGATGTGTTGTGGTTACTTCAATTGTCTCAAAGATGTGAACAATAGAGTGGGAGGTGAACAGGTGAGATGGGAAGATGTTAAGGAGATTTGTTTGTGGCTGTTGATCTCTAGAATGGTTCATATGAAGTACAAAGGAGCAAGGTACATTTGGACCAATAAGAAAGAGAGGTAAGATAGGATCTATAGTAAAATAGATCATGTGTTTATTAACATTGAGTGGCTTGCTAAATTTCAGTTTGCTGAAGCTTTCTTCACTAGGTATTTGATAATAGTTCTTGTCTTGTTAACTTCTTATAGGCTCCTGAAGAGGTTAAGAAGCCTTTTACATACTTCAAGATGTGGGGGGTGGGGGGGGCACCAAATACTTCAAGAAGGCTTCTCAAATGATGGTTTTTGTAAGTATTGGCTGGTCAGACATCGGAAAGTTTTGAGTGGTGGTTTGAGAAAACTGAATAAGGAACATTTTGCTGATATTGCAAAGAAGAAGGAAGAAGCTCAAGTTGCTTTGGATGCTATCCAATCTTAGCATAGAGCTGATTGTCATAATGTTGAGCTGTAGGGGAAAGAAAAGATTTGCTTACATGAGTTTAATAGATTGAGCTATGCTCATCTAAGTCTCCTGCAGCAAAAGAGCATGATTGCTTGGTTGAATAATGGGGATCAATGTTCATCTTTCTTTTTCAATAGTATTAGACAAAGAACGGTCACCAATGGTATTCATGTTGTCATGAGGATAGCTAATTGGTTACTGAGAAAGATCCATTGATTGATGCATTTGTTCAGCAATTTCAAGACTTTCTTGGCCCAAGAAAGAAAAGCATGGTGGATAAGTTGCAGACATCTATACATGCTATATGTTGAGCAGGGAGGATAATGAAGAAATTTCACATCCTTTCTGAAATTAATAGATTAAGAAGGCTTTGTTTTCTATTCTTAGAAACAAGGGTACTGGCCATGATGGGTTAGTAGTGCGTTCGTCAAAGATGATTCGAGTATTGTGGGTGGTACAGTGTGTGATTCAGTGAAAGAGTTCATTAGGACTGGAAAGCTTCTATAACAAGTAGGAGTAGCTTCCATTTCATTGACCCAAAGGTGAATAATCCTACTACTCCACCTGAATAAAGGCCAATAGCTTGATGTAGTGTGATATACAAATGTTTCACTAAGCTCATCTGTGTACGATTGAAGAAGGTGATGACTAAGCTCATAGATCACACTCAAGGCGCTTTTGTTGCAAAGTGGCAAATAGGGCATAATATTCTTTTGCGCCATGAATTATTGAGAGGGTATAATAGCTAAACACCTGGCCCTTGTTGCTTGATGAAACATGACTTGCAGATGGCTTATGATACTATCAACAGCTCCTTTTTGGAGAAGGTGTTGCATTTGTTTGGGTTCCATGATAAGGTTGTGATGTTGATCATGGCTTGTGTAAAAGCTACCACTTACACCTTTGTGATTAATGGTGAATTCCATGGTTTTATCCCGATTGGCCATGGTCTTAAACAATGAGATCCTATGTTGCCTCTGTCCTTTGTGATCGGTATGGAGTATTTTACAAGATATCTAAGAAAATGCATTCAATCTAGTGGTTTTAAGTACCAGGTGAGATGAGTAGTCTAATAATGTTTCAGTTAAGCTTTGCAGATGACTTACTCTTCTTCTGTAGAGCTGACAGTACCTTAGTGGGAATTATGGTGGATGGGTTTAAGTACTTATCTTATGTGTCTGGGCTTCATGTGGACTATCAGAAGTCACATATGTATTTCATTGGAGTTGATCAACAGTGTGAGGTTGGTATTGTTGCTCAAACAGGATTTCAAAAAAGGTGCTTTGCCTTTGAAATACTTGGGAATAGTTGTTTCCTCAAAAAGATTCAGCAACTCTGATTGCAAGATGATGTTGGATAAAATCAGAAATAGAATTTCATCTTGGAATTCTAAAATCCTTTCATATGCTTGAAGAATTCAGTTGGTAAACTATGTGCTGATGGGCATGTTCATGTACTGGGCTAGTGAAGTCATGCTTCCTCAATGTGTGCTAAAGGCTGTTGACATATTGTCCAGAGACTTCATTTGGGGGAACACTGATCCTACTCATAAGAAAGCAATAGTTGCATAGGGTGATGTTTGCATGCCCAAGAAGATGGGAGGTGCTGGGTTGAAAACCTTACTGGTTTTGAATTGGGCCTTAGTTGCCAACTTATCTGGGATGTGGCTAGTAAAGATGATAATATGTGGGTAAAATGGGTGCATGCTATTTACTTGAAGAAAAAAGACATTTGGACGTATGCTCCTAGACCAGATGATCGGTTTGTATTGGAAACAATTTTTTGATGTTAGGGACATGTTCTAGTGTTTTACAGCTCTACTATGCTTGTGTGGATGCTTGCTGGCAAAGTACTCTACGAAATTAGGGTACAATTGCTCTGCAGTGTTGCAAGGAGGATAAAAAACTCAATGTTGCTTGGAATTAGATCAGCTGTCCAAAATCTGTAGCTAAATAGCTTTAAAAGTGTGTAAGTAGTGTGGAGTAAGTGAATTCTGTAGTGAACTGTCTTTTGGTTATAGTGATGTAATATATTTACATTTGACAAAAAAAAAAAATTAAAAAAAAACAAAAAAAAAAAACGATCAATGATGTTTTAAGCCTATTTCTCTTCCAATTAAAAAACCAATTCAAATTCTTTTGTAAACTTGGATCTTATTTTGGTTACTTGCAAGAAAATCTTATTATTTCAATCATACTTGTCCAAAATCTGTAGCTGAATAGTTTAAATTGGTTCGTTAATTGAAAGAGAAATAGTCTTCAAACCCCAACGATTATTTAATAGCGTTAAATATGAACATCAATTCCAATCGCAATTATTATTAAATAAAAGCCTAGGATAATTTAAATAATAACATAGGCAAAATCTGACGTTAACTTGATGAAATTTATCAAAATATTTTCAATTGGTTCATCAATTAAAAGAGAAATATGCTTAAAACTCTAACGATTGTTAAAAAGTGTTAAATATGAACACCAGCTACAACCCCAATTCTTATTAATTGAAAGACGAGTATGATCAAAATAATCAATATTGTTATAAGTAATTAGAACAAGTTCAAATTTTAGAAAATAATTTCAATTGGTTTTTCAATTGAAATAATAATATGCTTTAAAACACTATCGAGCTTTAATAATCATTAAATATGATTAGCAATTGCAACCGCAATTCTTATTGCTGAAAGCCGATTATGAATTTTGATATCAAACAATAACATGATCCAATTCAAAAATTTGTTTCAATTTCTTTAGCAATTGAAAGAGAAATACGCTTAGAACGCTAATGGTCATCAAAAAGCGTCATACATGAAATTCACGTGCAACCATAATTCTTTTCATTTGAAAACCGAGTAGGATTGAACTGACCCATATTATTGGTATCCAACAAAAACGTATTCTCATTGTAAAAATTAGATTCAATTGGTTCGTGAATTGAAAGAGAAATATGCTAAAAAAGGTAGCGATCATAGCGGCAAATATGAACAACATTTGCAACCTCAATTCTTATCATTTGAAAGACTAGTATTATTTAAATCGTCAAAATTGCTTATATCTATCCATAACATGATGAAATTTTTCAAAAATGTTTTGATTGGTTCAACAATTGAAGGAGAAATACGCATAAAACGCTAACGATTGTTAAAAAAAGGTTAAATATGAGCAGCCATTGTAACTGCAAATATGATTAATTAAAAGCCTATTTTTATTGAAATCATTGAGATTGTTGACATCTAACTAGAATAAGATCAAATTTTACAATATACTTTCAATTGGTTTAGAAATTGAAAGACAAGTAGGCTTAAAATTCTATATATCATTAAAAAACGTTAAACATGAACAACAATCACAATCACAATTCTTATTATTCAAAAGCCTAATATGATTGAAATAAAAAATATTGTTTATATTTAAACATAATATGCTCCAAATTAAAATACTTGTTTCAATTGGTTTGTTAACTGAAAGAGAAATAGGCTTCAAAAGCTAACGATCGTTCAATAGCGTTAAATATGAACAGCGATTCCAATCGCAATTATTATTATTTGAAATCCAAGGATGATTTAAATAATCTCATTGGTGAAATATAATCTTACAATGATGAAATTTATTATAAATATTTTTAATTGGTTTATCAATTGAAAGATAAATACGCTCAAAATGCTAACGCTTGTCAAAAAGCGTTAAATATGAACACCAATTACAACCACCATTCGTAATACTTAAGAGCTGAGTCTGATTAAAATTAAAAATGTTACTGACAACTATCTAGAAAAACATCCAATTTAACAAAAGAATTTCAATTGTTTTTTCAATTAAAAGAGAAATAGGCTTAAAAAACTATCGACCTTTAAAAATCGTTAAACATGAACAGCATTCACAACCGCAATTCTTATTACTTGAAAGCCGATTGTGAGTGAAATCATCAAGGTTATTGTATCTAAACAGAACACGATCCAATTCAAAACTATATTTTCAATTGCTTTGGCTATTGAAAGAGGAATACGCTTAGAATAATACCGATCGTCGAAAAGTGTTAAATATGAAAAGTCGTTCCAACCGTAAATCATTTCATTTGAAAGCCGTGTATGATTGAAATGATCAATGTTATTGGTATCCAACCAGAAAGCATTCTTTTTTCAAAAAGTAGCTTCAATTGTTTCGTGAATTGAAAGAGAAAAAGGACTAAAACACTAATGATCTTTAAAATTTGTTTAATATGAACAGCAATTGCAACCGAAGTGCTTATTACTTGAAAGTCGATTATGAATGAAATAAGACAATTGTTTAATATCTAACAATAACATGATCCAATTAGAATGAATAGTTTCATTTTCTTTGCCAATTGAATGACAAAGATACTTTTAACGCTAACGATCGTCAAAAAGAGTTAAATATGAAATGCAGTAGAAACCAAAATTCTTTTCATTTGAAAGCCGAATATGATTTCTATTATCAATGTTATTTGTAGCAAACCATAATGTATTCCCATTATAAAATGTAGTTTCAATTGTTTTGTGAATTGAATGAGAAATTTGATGGAAACGCTAAGGATCGTAAAATAGCATTAAATTTGAAAAGCAATTGCAAGCAAAATTCATACTATATTCAAGCCGAGTATGGTTTTTACGATCCATAATATTGATAACTAATCAAAATGTAGTCAAATTTTTTAAAGATTTTTTTAATTGGTTCGTGAACAGAAAGAGAAATAGGCTTAAAACGCCAACGATCGTTTAATAGCGGTAAATATGAACAACATTTGAAACCTCAATTCTTATTATTTGAAAGAGTTGCATGATTGAAATCATCGAAATTGTTGATATTTAACCATAACATGATGAAATTTCAGAAAGTTAAATACTCTTAAAATGCTAACGATTGTGAAAAAGATAAATACTCTTATAACGCTAACGATTGTAAAAAATCGTTAAACATGAACAACAATTGTAACCGCAGTTCTTGTTATTTGAATGATCATTTTTATTAANAAATTTAGATCATTTATATAAAAATAGTATATGATCGAATTTTTAACAAAATAATTTCAAATGGTTTAGAAATTCAAAGAGAAATAGGCTGAAAACGCTATCGAACGTTAAAAACCGTTAAATATATACAACAATTGCAACCACAATTCTTATTACTTGAAAGTCTATTATGATAGAAATTATCAAACTTTTTGATATCTAACTGGAACATGATCCAATGCAAAAAAAAATAGTTTCTATTTTAATCGTGAAATAGTGTTAAACATGAAAAGCAACTGCAACTGAAACCATGAAAATTTTGCAAGCCGTGTATGATTTAAAGGATTCTTATTATTAATATCAAATCAAAATGTAGTCCAATTTCCGAAATTCATTTCAATTGGTTCGTCGAGAGAAAGAGAAATAGGCTTAAAACGCTAACGATCGTTTAATAGCGGTAAATATGAAAAGCATTTGCGACCTAAATTCTTATTTTTGAAAGACTAGGATGATTGAAATCTTCAAAATCACTTATATCTAACAGAACATGATGAACTTTTAAAATGTAGTTTCGATTGAAGAAAAATACGCTTAAGACGTTATTGATAATTAGAAAGCGTTAAATATGAACAGAAACTGTAACAAAAATTCCTATCATTTGAAAGCCTAGTTTGATTGAAAAAATTTATGTTGTCGATATAAAATATTGATATGACCCCATTTAACAAAATAATTTCTATTGGTTAAGAAATTGAAATAGAAATAGGCTAACAACACTATCGATCGTTTAAAAGTGTTAAATATGAACATCAATCTCAACCGCAATTTTTATTATTTTAAAGCCTTGTATGATTTAAGTAATCAATATTGTTTAGAGTAAACCAGAAAATTATTCAAATTAAAAAAATAATTGGTTCGTTCATTGTAAGAGAAATATGTTTCAAACGCTAACGATCGTTTCACAGCGTCAAATATGAAAAGTAGTTCCAATCACATTTCTTATTATTTGATATCTATGATGATTTAAATAATCTGATTGGTTAAATATAACCACAAAATGATGAAGATTTTAAAAATTAGTTTCAATTGGTTCATCAATTTACAAATACGCTTAAAACGCTAACGGTTGTTAAAAACGGTAAATATCAGCACCAATTGCAACTGCAATTCTTAATGTTTTAAAGCCGAGTATGAAAAAAAAAATCAATATTGTTAATAACTAATTTTAACAAGATCCAATTTTAGAAAAACATTCCAATTGGGTTTTCAACTGAAAGAGAAATAAGCTTAAAACACTATCGATCTTTAAAAATCGTTAAATATGAACACCAATTGCAACCACAATTCTTATTACATGTAAGCAAATTTTAAATGAAATGATAAATGATACTGATATCTGACCATATTTTGATCCAATTCGAAATAATACTTTCAATTGTTTTGCCTATTGAAAGAGAAATATGCTTACAACGCCAGCGATCGTCAAAAAGCGTTAAATATGAAAAGTAGTTGCAACGATAACTATTTTCATTTTGAAAGATGAGTATGATTGAAATTATCAATATAATTGGTATCCAACAAGAAATAATTCCCTTTTTAAAGATTAGCTTCAATTGGTTGTGAATTGAAAGAGATGTATGATAAAAACGCTAGCGGATCGTTAAACAGCGTTAAATCTGAAGCGTAATTGCAACGGAATTTCAGACTATTGTCAAGCGGAGTATTTTTTATATGATCCATATTACTAATATATAATGAAAATTTAGTCCGATTTTCGAAAATTATTTCAATTGGTTCGTCAACAGAAAGAGAAATAGGCTAGAAACACTAATTATTGTTTAACAGCGGTAAATATGAACAACATTTGCAAACTAGATTCCAATTACTTGAAAGGCTAGTATGATTGAAATAGTCAAAATTTCTGATATTTTACCAGAAGATTATTAACTTTTAAAAAAAATGTTCCAATTGATTCAATAATTCAAAGAAAAATACGCTTAAAACGCTAAAGACTATTAAAAAGCATTAAATATGAACAACAATCATAACCGCAATTCTTATCATTTGGAAGCTGAGTGTGATTAAAATCATTAATATGGTTTAAATATAACTAGAACATTTTCCAATTTTACAAAATAATTTCAATTGGTTTAGAAATTAAAAGAGAAATACAATTAAAATGTTATCGATCGTAAAAAGCGTTGGATATGAACAACAATTGCAACCGAAATTGTTATTATTTGAAAGCCTAATATGGAAAAAGTAATCAGAATTGTCTATGTTTAACCAGAAAATGTTCCAAATTTAAAATATAGTTTCAATTGGTTTGTTAATTGAAAGAGAAATATGCTTCACCCGCTAACGATCGTTCTATAACGTTACATATGAACAGAAATTCCAATCGAAAATATATTTATTTGAAAGCCTAGTATGATTTAAATAATCTTAGTGGCTAAATTTAACAAGAAAAGATTAAATATATAGATAATAGTTTCGATTGGTTCATCAATTGAAAGAGAAATACGCTTAAAACGTTAGCGATTGTTCAAAAGCGTTAAATATGAACAACAATTGTAACCGCAATTCTTATCATTTGAAAGACGAGTTTGATTTAACCATTAAACTTGTTCTTATCTAACTGAATGTGATCAAATTTTATAAAATAATTTCAATTTGTTTAGAAATTGAAAGAGAAGTAAGCTTAAAACGCTATCGATTGCTAAAAAGCGTTCAATAAGAACAACAATTGCAACCACAATTCTTATTACTTGAAAGACTAGTATGTTTTAAGTTATCAAGGTTGTTTATGAATAAGTAGAACAAGATGCACTTTTGCAAAAAAATTTCAATTGGATTTTAAATTGAAAGAGAAATAGGCTTAAAACACTATCGATCTTTGAAAATCATTAAATAAGAAAAATAGTTGTAACCGCAATTCTTATGACATGAAAGTCGATTACGAATGATATTCGAAAATTTTTTGATATCTAACCACAACATGATCCAATTTGAAAAAATAGTTTCAGTTTCTGTGCTTATTGAAAGAGAATACGCTTGCAACGCTAACGATCGTCAACAAGCAATAAATATGAAAAGCAGTTCCAACTGTAAATCTTGCTATTTTCAAGCCGATCATAATTTATGTGATCCATATTATTTGTACCTAATCTAAATATAGTCCAATTTCCACAATTTGTTTAACACTTTTTAACGATCTTTAGTGTTCTAAGACTCTCTGTCTTTCAGTTGATGACCCCAACTGCAACTATTTATTAAAATCCAAATATTTCATGGTTCTATACCACCAGTATTTATAATCACACATGGATTTTAAATAACAACAAATGCGAATGCATTGGCTGTTGATACTATATGCTTAATAACGATCGTTTGTGTTTTAAGCATATTTTGCTTTAAATTGACTAACCCATTGAAGCCATTTTCTAAAAATGGAAAATTTTCAGACTAAATACCAATTAAAAATTTGACCATTTAAATCATACTTGGCTTTACGATAAAAATAATTTCTATTGCAATTGCTTTTCATATTTAACGCTTCTTAACAATCGTTAGCGTTATAAGCATATTTCTCATTCAATTGGCAAAGAAATTTAAGCTATTTTTCCGAATTGGATCATGTTATGGTTATACAAAACCAATTTTGAAATTGCGATTCCAATTGATTATCCTATTTAACGCCTTTTAACGATCAATAGGGTTTAAAGCCTATTTCTCTTATAACTGAAAAACCAATTGAAATTCATTTTTAAATTTGGACCTGGTTCTAGTTAATTATCAAGAAAATTGTATGTTCTAAACATACTCGGATTTCAAATATCAAAAACTGCGGTTCTAATTGCTTTTCATATTTAACGTTTTTTAACGATCGTTAGCGTCATGAGTGCATTTCTCTTTCGATTGATTAACCAATTGAAACTGTTATTTAAAATTAAATAATTTTATGGTTTTATCTAATCATGTATGTTTATTTCAGTCATTCTTGGCTTTCAAACAGTTATACTTACGATTGCAATTGTTGTTCTTATTTAACGCTATTAAACGATCGTTAGCGTCTGAAACCTCTTTCTCTTTCAATTGATGAACCAATATAATCTAATTTAAAAATGAAAACGTGTTATGAAAAGATACCAAAAACATTGATCATTTCAATCAAACTATATTTTCATATTATAAGAATTACGGTTCCAATTTCTTTTCATAGTTAATGCTAATTAACGATCCTCATCATTTTAAGCCTACTTCTTTTTCAATTGACGAAGTTAATTTTTTTAATTATTTATTTTTTGGATTTGGTATCAACAATTTTTATCATATAAATCATACTCGGCTTTAAAATAACTAGAATTTCAGGTTGACTCTTTTTGTTCACATTTACTGCTTTTTAACGATTGTAGCGTATAAATTGTATTTCTGTTTCAATTGACGAACCAATTGAAACTATTTTTAGAAAAATGGAAAATTGTATGGTCAAATACAACAAATATTAATCATTTAAATCATAATGGGCTTTGTAGTTTAATTTTGTCGTTTAATTTTTCATCCAAACTTTCATGCAAAGTTCCTCTA
>ONZA01014787.1:5751-18723 GCA_900322205.1 Kewa caespitosa | reverse complement strand
ATTGAAAGACAAGTAGGCTTAAGACGTTAACGATCATTAAAAAGCGTTAAATGTGAAAAGCAGTTGCAACCATGTTTCTAATTACTAGAAAGCCTAGTATGATTGAAATCATTAATATTTTTTAATCCTTACCATAAAATGATCCTAATAAAAACTAGTTATAATTTGTTCATCAATTGAAAGAGAAATATGCTTAAAACAATAACGATCGTTAAAAAGCGTTAAACATGAAAAGCGATTGCGACCGCAATTCATTTTTTTTAATAGTCGAGTATGATTGAAATCATCAATATTGATGCTATCAAAATATGCTTATAATGATCAATAATCTTGTCATTTGTTCAAAACATGTTCCAATTTGAAATCTAGATTCTATTGGTTCGTCAATGAAAAGAGAAATATGCTTAAAACGCTAATGGTTATTTAATAGAAGTAAATATGAACAACCAATGCAGCCGCAAGTACTATTGTTTAAATCCTAGGGTGATTTAAATAACCGTAATTTTTTATATCTAACTAGAACATGATAAATTTTTAAATAATAATTTCAATTGGATCATCCATTGAATGACATATATGCTTAAAACGCTAACGATTGTTGAAAAGCGTTAAATATGAACACCAATTACAACCGTGATTTTTAATATTTTGAAGCCGAGTATGATTAAAATAATTCATTGTCTATCGATAACTAACCAGAGTGCGAGCCAATTTCACAAAAGAATTTCAATTGGTTTTTCAATAGAAAGATAACTAGGCTTAAAACACTATCGACCGTTAAAAAGCGTTAACTATGAACAACAATTGGAACCGCAATTCTTCTTACATGTAAGCCGATTCTGATTTTAATAATTAAATTTGTTAATTGTAACAAGAAAAATATCCAATTTGAAAAAAGAGTGTCAAATAATTTGCCAATTGAAAGTGAAATACGCTCATAACGCTATCATTCGTCAAAAAGCGTTAAATATGAAAACCAATTGCACCATAAACTCTTTTTATCGTAAAGCCAAGTATGATTGAAATGGTCAATACTTTAGGTATCTAACTAAAACATTTTCCCTTTTTATAAAATAGTTTCACTGGGTTAGTGAATTTTAGGAGAAATACGCTTAAAATGAAACGATCGTTCATAAGCATGAAATATGAACAGCCTACGCATTCACAATTCTCGTTATTTATAATCCGTGATTGATTAATATGATAAAATACGGTGGTATGTTATCAAATAATGTTATGATTTCAGAAAGTAGTTGCAGTTGGTTCGTCAATTGAAGGACAAGTAGGCTTAAGACGCTAACGATCGTTAAAAAGCATTAAATGTGAAAAGCAGTTGCAACCGTATTTCTAATTATTAGAAAGCCTAGTATGACTGAAATCATAAATATTTTTCAATCCTTACCATAAAATCATCCTATTATAAAAACTTGTTATAATTTGTTCCTCAATTGAAAGAGAAATACGCTTAAAACAATAACGATCGTTAAAAACCAATAAACATGAAAAGCGATTGCGACTGTAATTCATTATTTTCAAAAGTCGAGCACGATTGAAATCATCAATATTGATGTTATGGAAATATGCTTATAATGATCAATATTCTTGTTATTTGTTCAAAACATGTTCCAATTTTCAATCTAGATTCTATTGGTTTGTCAATTAAAAGAGAAGTATGCTTAAAACGCTAATAATTATTTAATAGCATTAAATATGAACAACAAATGCAGCCGCAAGTACTATTGTTTAAAAGCCTAGGTTGATTTAAATAACCGTAATTGTTTGTATCTAACTAGAACATGATACATTTTTAAATAATAGTTTCAGTTGGTTCATCAATTGAATGTGAAAAACGCTAACGATTGTTGAAAAGCGTTAAATATGAACACCAATTACAACCGTGATTTTTAATATTTTGAAGCCGAATATGATTAAAATAATTAATTGTGTGTTGATAACTAACCAAAGCGCGAGCCAATTTCACAAATGAATTTCAATTGGTTTTTCAATAGAAAGATCAATAGGCTTAAAACACTATCGACCGTTAAAAAGCGTTAATTATGAACAATTGGAACCACAATTCTTCTTACATCAAAGCCGATTATGATTGAAATCATTAAATTTATTAATTGTAACAAGAAAAAAAATCCAATTTGAAAAAATAGTGCAAATAATTTTCCAATTGAAAGAGAAATACGCTTATAACACTATCAATCGTCAAAAAACGTTAAATATGAAAACAAATAGCGACATAGCTCTTTCTGTCGTAAAGCCAAGTATGATTGAAATGATCAATATTTTTGGTATTTAACTAAAACACTTTCCCTTTTTATAAAATGTTTTCGATTGGTTAGTGAATTTAATAAGAAATGCGCTTAAAATGATACGATCGTTCATAAGCGTGAAATTTGAACAGCCAATTCATTCAAAATTCTTGTTATTTATAATCCGTGTTTGATTAATATGATAAAATACGGTGGTATGTTATCAAATGATGTTTTGATTTTAGATAGTAGTTGCAGTTGGTTCGTCCATGAAAAGACAAATAGGCTTAAGACGTTAACGATCGTTAAAAAGCATTATATGTGAAAAGTAGTTGCGACCGTGTTTCTAATTATTAGAAAGCCTAGTATGATTGAAATCAACAATATTTTTGAATCCTTACCATAACATGATCCTATTATAAAAGCTAGTTATAATTTGTTCGTCAATTGAAAGAGAAATACGCTTAAAACAATAATGATTGTTGAAAAAGCTTTAAACATGAAAAGCGATTGCAACCGTAATTAATTTTGTTTTTTTAAATATGATTAAAATCATCCATATTGATGCTATCGAAATATGCTTCTAATGATCAATATTCTTATTGTTTGTTCAAAACATGTTCCAATTTTAAATCTAGATTCTATTGGTTCGTCAATTGAAAGAGAAGTATGCTTAAAACGCTAATGATTATTTAATAGAGTTAAATATGAACAAATGCAGCCGCAAGTACTATTGTTTTAAAGCCTAGGGTGATTTAAATAACTATAATTGTTTATTTCCAACTAGAGCATGATGCAATTTTAAATAGTTGTTTCACTTGGTTCATCAATTGAATGAGAAATACTTAAAACGCTAACGATTGTTGAAAAGCATTAAATATGAACACCAATTGGAACCATGATTTTTAATATTTTGAAGCTGAGTATGATTAAAATAATTAATTGTGCAGTGATAACTAACCAGAACGTGAGCCAATTTCACAAAAGAGTTTAAATTGGTTTTTCAATAGAAAGAGAAATAGGCTTAAAACACTATCGACCGTTAAAAAGCGTTAATTACGAACAACAATTGGAATTGCAATTCTTCCTACATGAAAGCCCATTATGATTGAAATCATTAAAATTTGTTAATTGCAACTAGAACAAGATCAATTTTTTTTAAAAAAAAGTGTCAATTAATTTGCCAATTGAAAGAGAAATACGCTTATAAGGTTAACGATCCTCAAAAAGCATTAAATATGAAAAGCAATTAAAACTAAAACTCTTTTTATCGTAAGGCACTATATGATTGAAAGGATCAACTTTGTTGGTATCTAACCTAAAAATATTCCCTTTTTATAAAAAAGTTTCAATGCGTTTGTCAATTTAAAGAGTAATACTCTAAATACGCAAATGATCGTCAATAAGTGTTAAATTTGAACAGCCACTAAATGCCTACATCAATCAAGGAAACCCTAGGGAGAGAAACTCTCTCCTCTCTCTAACTTTGCCTTGTTTTCTTCTCCCTAACCGCCATGGCACGGAAAGCATGGGGAAGGGGCGCTCTAGAAGGAATAACATGGCATCTAGATAATCAAATCAGCAAAAAATCTGGAAATTCTCAGACAAATTCTCAGAATAAGAAACAAGGTGAAGCTGTGAGCACTTCCGAAAATGCGATTGTCACCATGGGCAATGTTCCATTGGATTTGAACTCTGTCTCTTCCATAGTGGCCATGCCTGAAAGACTTCATGAGGTAATTCTTTTTGTTGAAGGGACTCTTCTTTATCTACAACAGTAGTCAGTTGATAAAAAAAACGCTAGCTCATGGCTTAATGTTTTGAACACTAAAGTTGCTCTGGACAAGATACCACCTTTAGTCCCCATAGATGACTAGGTTGATGGGGGTGGGAACTCTGACATAGCCGATAAGAATGGGGATGGCGGGGCTACAAAACTTGATAGTGGCAGCATGCCTAGGTTTCAAATAACCTTAGATGACATCTAAGAGCAGGATGATTTTTTTGCAAAATACCCTTGTGTGCTATGTGTTGGGAGCCAACCGTCTACATGGGGTAATGGATGGCTGGTTCCAAAGAATGTGGGCACAACGTAGAGTGGATAAAGTCTCTCTGCTGCCGAATGGGATCTTCCTAGTACGTTTTGACACTTTGGAAGGTAGAAATAGGGGAATGGAAGCTAATTGCAAGCTATTTGATAAGAAGCCACGAATATTAAAGCCATGGGAAGCTGATATGGACTTCAGGAAAGAGGAGATTAAGACGGTTCCTGTATGGATACTATTGCCTGCCCTAGAGTTGAAATACTGGGGTAAGAATGTTCTAATGAGGTTGGGTGACCAAATAGGAAACACTATAAAGCTTGATAAGGTTACAGAGGCTAAAGAGAAACTCTGTTATGACTGTTGATTGAAGTGAGCTTAGATGAAGCCTCCCCAGATGAGATTTGGTTTGAGAATGAGTTGGGAATTTGTGTGGCACATCAGGTAGAGTATGAATGGAAGCCTATATTATGCTCTACTTGTAAGAGCTATGGGCATGAAGCCAACAATTATAAGAACAAAACTACCCATAAATGGGTGCCAAATACAAAACATAGGCCTCAGGTGCATGAGGATGGTTTCCAATGGTGGAAAAGAGGGGGAAAGGGAAGGTACAGAAGACTATTGATGTCCATTCTAACAATCCTTTTGCTACTTAAGCTGCTGAAGTGCCCCAAGAAGTCATTTTTGCTGCTGGAGTGCCTAGTGTGCTGATGAAGATGATGCATTAGAGCAATTAGGTGGTGCAGGTGGGATAGACAAGCAAGTCAATGAACATGTTTCCTCTTTTGGAGACAAACAAGATGAGGTGTTTGAGGTGGGTGAATGCAGCAAATTGCCGGGGAAGACCAGAGCTACTCATGAATAAAATATGTAGCTGAAGTAATAGGGGCCTCAACAGACAAAACCAACAGCAAGAGATAAGTAAGTTTCTAGCTGGTAAATGTGTTGGTTTAGTTGGGCTCTATGACACAAATGTAAAAGCTGATAAATATAAAGCTGTGCAGTTACATTTTTGTAATGAGTGGAGTATAGTAAATAATAAGTCCCATCATCCTAATGGTAGGATTTGGGTTATGTGGAAACCACATGTGTTTCATGTTAATGTAATGTATGTGCATGCACAAATGATACAATGAAGGGTAACTCATAGGGGTATTGGTTTGGGTTTCTTTTTCTCTTTTGTTTATGGGTTTAACATTGATTCTCACAAAGAAGAGTTGCGGGAAGAGTTGAAGAGGATTAGTGTTGGTATTGCAAGCCCTTGGATGGTATGTGGGGATTTCAATAATGTGTTGAACTTGAATGAAAGAATAGGGTCTACAGTGTCTCTTTCTGAAACTGCTCATTTTAGGGATTGTGTTCGGGTTTTTCTCTGAGTTATGTCAGAGAGCTTTTCTCACATGGAACAATAAACAAAAATCTAAAAAAAAGGTCTACAGCAAGATAGATAGGGTCATGGCAAATGATGAATGGTTCACTGTTATGCGTCATACAATGGCCAACTTTCTTCCTAAAGGACTTTTTGATCATTGTCCTCCTATCATCTCTGTTGTTAAGGAGAGTTGGGTTGGGAACAAACCGTTTAAATACTTAAATATGTGGGGGGGCTGGCCTGGTTTTCTGGAGAATGTGGATGCTGAATAGAGGGTTGTTGTTCTGCATGGGGTCCCTTTGTTATGTGTGGTTGGAAAGTTCGAGTTCATTAAGAAGCTATGTAAAAGTTTCAATGCTTTATGTGCCCATGATGTTGAAAAATCTCACCTCACTGCTTGTATCAAACTTGAGGAGGTTCAGGTTGCTCTGCAGAAGAATCCTGGAAGTTTTGACCTCATTCTTGCACAGAGAGAAGCTGCAAAAGAGGTCAGGATGCTTAAGGTAGCCTACTTTTCTTACTTAAAAAAAGAAAAGTGAGATTAAATGGCTTGAGGCTGGGGATGTGAATCAACATAGTTTCATAGATGCATTAAAAGTACAAGGATGATGAATAATGTCTATGCAGTGAAAGATGAAAGTGGTAATCTGCAAACTGATCTAGATAATGCAGCCAATGCCTTTCTGCAGTATTACAAAGATCTGTTTGGGTCTAAGAAGGATAGAAAGGGAGCAGTGAATGTGAATATTTTGCATAATGACCCTGTGCTTGATGAGGAACATCAAAAGCTCCTTGGTGATGTGGTGACAAATGGTGAAATCTAGAAGGTAATGTTCTCTATTCTAGGAGACAAGGCTCCTTGACCAGATGAGTTTAGTAGTCAATTCTTCAAAGATACCTGGTGTGTTGTTTGTGATAAGGAGTTTGAAGCTGTGAAGAACTTTTTTGCCACCGAAAAGCTTCTCAAGCAAGTCAATGCTACTATCCTAACTTTCATTCCCAAACATAATAATGCTTTTGATGTTATTGAGTACAGACCAATTGCTTGCTACAATGTTCTCTATAAGTGTATTTCCAAATTCCTTTGCAATAGGCTGAAGAAAGTACTTCTAGTGGTTATAAGGGACTCCCATAGTGCTTTTGTTTAAGGTAGATCTATTGTCCAGAATATCGTCGTGTGTCAAGATATAGTTAAACATTATACTAAGAAGGCAACTTCTCCTAGATGTATGTTTAAAAATGACCTGCGCAAAGCTTATGATTTTGTGGAGTGGGAGTTTCTTAAGAAAATGTTGTGCTCTCTTAATTTCCCATCCACCTGGATTGATCTGGTAATGAGTTGTGTCTTTACTCCTTCCTATTCCGTAGGCATTAACAGCTCCTTACATGGCTTCTTTATGCTACAAAAGGGGTTGAGACATGGTGATCCTTTGTCCCCTCTCCTCTTTGCCATTGGTATGGAGTATCTTTCTAGGGTGTTAAAGCTGCTAGGTTAGCAAAAGGAGTTTGTTTTCCATCCTCAATGTAAGATGTTGTAGTTGAACCATCTTTGTTTTGCTAATGATCTCTCAATGTTCTGTGGTGGTGATTATAAGTCAGTTATGCTTATGTTTGGAGGCTTTGCTACTTTCTCTTTAGCTTCAAGCTTAGATGAAAATCTAGCAAAATCTTCTTTGTATTTCTGTAACATGGGAGAGGAAGTGGTTGATAGAATGTTTCAGGTTTCAAACTTGAGGACATGCCTTTCAAATACCTTGGTGTTCCCATTCAGGGTCTAGATTTGAAACAGCTGACTCTGACATTCTGGCTGAAAAAATTGTGACTAAGATATGTGTGTGGAAATCTAGGCACCTATCCTATGCTGGGGGGCTGAACTTGTGAATGCTGTTCTGATGAGCAAACATATATACTGGGCTTCAGTGTTGGTGCTACCGAAGTGTGTGTTGGATAAAGTCAATGTTCTTTGCAGGACTTTCTATTGGGAAGGGAGCTCCATTTACTCGAAGCCTCCCCAAATTTCTTTGCATAGCATTTGTCAACCTAAAAAGCACGGAGGAATGGGCTTTAAAGACTGTTTAGTCGTGAATAAAACAGCCATGGGAAAGCACATCTGGCATACTGCACCCAAAGATGATATCTTGTGGGTGAGATGGATGAATCATATAAACTTAAAGAATGGTGATATGTGGTCTCACGGACCACCTCAAAGGGCAAGTTGGGCATGGAGAAAACTGTGTGAATTAAGGCCTTTTTTTCAAGCTGCTTATGAGCAACGAGTCTGGTTCTAGGGGTAAAAAGTACACTATGGCTATGGGCTATAACTGAAGGCATCAGGATGGTCCAAGAGTCAGATGGGATTTTTTGGTTTGGAATAGATACCATATGTCTAAGCACATCTTTATTTGTTGGATGCAAGCCCAAGACAAGTTATAGACAAGGGACGAGCTGGTCAAGATTCAAGTCTGTGAAGTGGATAACTGTCCTTTGTGTGATTGGGCACCAGAGACAAGAGAACACTTGTTCTTTCCTTATTGCTATGTTGTTCAGGTAATCAAGCTGGAAACCAAATGGATTGGAATAAGAGGGGACATGAAGAATACTCAGCGACTGATCACAAGAATGTTTTAGTAAAGCTTAGGTAGTAGGTTCAAAAGGAGGGTTATGCTTGCAATAGCTACAGCTGTCATCTACCATATCTGGAGGGCCAGAAATGATACTGTATGGAATCAGAAGGTGTCTAAGCCAGTCCGAATCCTAAAGATGGCAAAGTTTGATGTTAAGTATAGGGTGAACAGTGTGAAGCCTGAAGTCTTGATAGATAGGGATATAGACTGGTGGTCAACTCTAATTCTATAATTAGTTCTGATTAGCTTCTAATTAGATAGTTTTGAGGTTGGAGGGGATTGTTTTCTCCAATTTTGGTGGTTGTAATTTTTAGGCAATTAATAGTAAGCTGATTATTTACCAAAAATAAATCAATATTATGAACAACGACTGCATTCACAATTCTGGAGTGGATAAATTTTGTTGGTATATAATGAAATAATGTTTTGATTTCAAAAAAGATTTGCAGTTTGTTCGTCAACTGAAAAGACAAATAGGCTTAAAACGCTAACGATGGTTAAAAAATGTTAAATTTTAAAGCAACTGCAACCACAATTATAATTATTTGAAATCCTAGTATGATTAAAATCATCAATACATTTGAATTCTAACCATAATATGATCCTATTATAAAAATAAGTTATAATTTGTTCGTCAATCGAAAGAGAAATACGCTTAAAACAATAACGATAGTTAAAAAGTGTTAAGCAAGAAAGACAATTGCGGCCGTAATTCAATAGCTGTAAAAGTCGAGATTGAAATCATAAAAATTGATGGTATATAACCCAAACATGATGTTAATCTTAAAATAACTGCACTTGATTCGTCAAGTGAAAGAGAAATAGGCTTAAAACGCTTACGACCGTTAAAAAGCGTTAAGTATGAACACACAAATTACAACCCCAATTCTTATTATTAGAAAGCCAAGTATGATTAAAATAATAAATTTCGTTTTTAGCTAACCATAAAGAGATCAAATGTTACAAAAGAATTTCAATTGGTATTTCAATTGAATGAGAAATAGGATCAAAACACTATCGCTCGTTAAAAAGCATTAAATATGTTCAGCAATCGCTCCTATAATTCTTCTAACTTGAAAGCCTCTTATGATTGAAATCATAAAAAAAAAAAAAAAAAAAAATTATCTAACCAGAACATGAACAATTTTTTCGGTTGCTTTTCCAATTGAAAAAGAAATACGCTTACAACACTAACGATCATCAAAAAGAGTTAAATATAAAAAGCAATTGTAGCATATATTCTTTTTATAGTAAAGCCAAGTATGATTTTAATGGCCAATTCTGTTGGTATCTATCCGGAACATATTCCCTTTTTTTAAAATAGTTTCAATGGGTTAGTCGACTTAAAGGGAAATACACTTAAAACAATAACGATCGACAAAAATGGTTAAACATGAAAGACAATTGCGACCGTAATTCATTTTATTGAAAAGTCAAATATTCAAATCATCAAAATTGATGGTATATAACCCAAACATGATCCAATTCTGAAAATAACTACGAAAGAGAAATAGGCTTAAAACGCTAATGATCATTAAAAAGCGTTAAGTATGAGCATATATTGCGACAGCAATTCTCAATATTTGGAAGCCAAGTATGATTAAAATAATCAATTTTGTTTATAAATAACCAGCAAGAGATCAAATTTCACTAAGGCATTTCAATTGGTTTTTCAATTGGAAGAGAAATAGGTTTAAAACACTATCGCCTTTTAAAAAGCGATAAATATGAAAAGCAATTACAACTGTAATTCTTATAATTTGAACGCCCTGTATTATTAATATGATCAATATTGGTTGTGTCTTAAAAACATGTTCCATTTCTAAAAAAAAAAATTAAATTATTTTGGTTCGTCATTTAAAAGATAAATACGCTTAATATGCTACAATTGTTAAAAAGCAGTAAATCTAAACAAATATTCAATCTGAAAGTCTTGTGATTTTAAAGCCGAGTATAATATACGTGGTCAATATTGTTGACATGAAATCAACAATTTTAAGATGATGAGGATTGTTAAACATCATTAACCATAAAAAGCAATTGTAACTACAATTCTTATTGTATGAAACTAGCGTTCGATTGAAATGATCAATGTTTTTTTTTATCTTTTTAAAACAAGTTCCAATTTTAAATATAAATTCTATCGGTTCGTCAACTTAAAGAGAAATAGGATTAAAGCACAAACGATCATCCAATAGCGTTAAATATGAACATCAATTGCAGCCGCAAGTATTATTGTTTGAAAGCCTAAGATGATTTAAATAACCATAATTGTTTATACCTTACCAGAACATGATGCAATTTTAAATGATGGATTCAATTGGATCATCAAATGAAAGAGATATACGCTTAAAACGCTAACGATAGTTAAAAAGCGTCAGATATGAACACCAATTACAACCGCGATTTTAAATATTCGAAAGCCGAGTTTGATTAAAATAATAATTTTTGTTGATAACATACCAAAAAGAGATACAATTTTACGAAATAATTTCAATTGGTTTTTCAATTGAATGAGAAATAGGCTTAATACACTATCGATCGTTAAAAAGCGTTAAATATGAAAAGTAATTTCAACCGGAGTATTTCTTACTTGAAAGCTGATTATGATTAAAATTCTCAAAATTTGTTATAATTAAATAGAAAATGATCCAATTTTTTTTTTTAAAAAAAAAAGTTTCAATTGCATTGCCAATCGAAAGAGAAATACGCTTATAACGCTAACGATCGACAAAAAACGTTAAATATGAAAAGCAATTGAAACATAAATTGTTTTTATCTTAAAGCCAAGTATGATTGAAATGATCAATTTTGTTTGTATGAAACCTGAACATGTTATCTTTTAATAAAATAGTTTCAATGGGTTAGTCAATTTAAAAAAGAAATACGTTTAAAACGCAAACAATCGTTAATAAGCGTGAAATATGAACACCCATTGCATTCACAATTCTCTTATTTAAAAGCCATGTGTGAAAAAAATGATAAATACTGGTGGTACATAATCAACTAATGCTTTGATTCAAAAAAGTAATAATAGTGGGTTTTTCAACTGAACGACAAATAGGCTTAAAATGCTAACAGTCATTAAACAACATTAAATGTGAAAAGGAACTTTAACCGCAATTCTTAATATTTGAAAGCCTAGTATGATTGAAATCATCAATACTTTTGAATTCTTACCATAACATGATAATACTACAAAAAATATTTATAAATCTGCTCGTCAATTGTAACAGAAATACGCTTAGAACAATAACGATCGGTTAAAAGCGTTAAACATGAAAGGAAATTGCCACCATAATTCATTTTATTTGAAAGTCTAGTATGATTGAATCATCAAATTTGATTGTATCTAACCTAAACATGATGTAATTATGAAAATAACTGTAATTGATTCGTCAATTGAAAGAGAAATAGGGTTAAAACGCTGACAATCGTTACAAATCATTAAATATGAACACAAATTACAACTACGATTCATAATATTTGAAAACGAAGTATGATTAAAAAAAAATAAATGATAACGAACCGGAAAGAAATCCAATTTTACAAAAAGAATTCAAACTGGTTTTTAAATTGAAAGAGAAATAAACGTAAAACACTATCGATTGTCAGCGTTAAAACCAACAGCAATTGCAAACGCAACGATTCTTACTTCAAAGCCGATTATGATTGAAATCATCAAAATTTGTTATATCTTGCCTGAAAATGATCCAATTTGAAAAAAATATGTACAATTTCCTAGCGAATAGCAAGAGAAAAACGCTTTTAACACTTACGATCGTCCAAAAGCGTTAAATATTAAAAGCGATTCCAACTAAAATTCTACTTTTCGTAAAATGAAGTATCATTGAAATGATAATTTTTTGTGGTATCCAACCAAAAGATGTCCCTTTTTATAAAATAGTTTCAATGGTTTAGTAAATTTAAAGACAAATACATTTGAAACGCAAAAGATAATTGCATTTGGTTCGTTAACTGAATGACAAATAGGCTTAAAACACTAACGATCGTTAAAAAGCGTTAAATGTTAAAAGTAATTGCAACCGCAATTTTTATTATTTGAAAACCTATTATGATTGAAATCATAAATATTTTTGAATTCCAACCTTAACATGATCCTATTATAAAAAAAAGTTATATTTTTTTCATCAACTAAATAATAAATAACCTTAAAACGCTAACGTTCATTTGAAAGCGTCAGATATGAACATCAATTGCAGCCGCAAGTATTTTTGTTTTAAAGCCTCGGATGATTTACTTAACCGTAATTGTCTATACCTTACCAGAACATGATGTAATTTTAAATAGTAGATTCAATTTGATCANNNNATGAAAAAGATATATATTTAAAATGCTAAAGGTCGTTAAAAAGCGTCAAATATGAACACCAATCACATTTGCGGTTTTAAATATTCGAAAGCCAAGTATGATTAAAAAAATTAATTTTGCTTATAATGTACCAGAAAGAGATAAAATTTTACAAAATGATTTCAATTGTTTTTTCAATTGAATGAGAAATAGGGTTAATACACTATCGATCGTTAAAAAGCGTTAAATATGAAAAGTCGTTTCAACCGGTGTAATTTTTACTTGAAAGCTGATTGTGATAAAAAAAATTTAAATTTATTATAATTAACCAGAAGATTATCCAAGTTTTTTAAAAAAAT
>ONZA01014782.1:89135-104326 GCA_900322205.1 Kewa caespitosa | reverse complement strand
ATATATGTATATATATATATATATATGTATATATATATATATGTATGTATATGTATATGTATATATATATATATGTATGTATGTATATATATATATATATATATATGTATGTATGTATATATTTATATGTATGTGTGTTTATATGTATATGTATATGTATATGTGTGTGTGTGTGTGTGTGTGTGTGTGTGTGTGTGTATGCATATCTTAGCCGACTAGCTTTGTTGAAAGGTTAAGGAAGCCAATTTCCTTAAATATATGAACCCCATGTTAATCACGTGCGTTTCTTTGCCATACTCTTAAAATCCAAATCATCATTTTGATTCCCTTTCAAAGTGGTAGACCTCTAAACTCAAAGAAGACCTAAGTAACAAACCCATTTGTCACTTTTATTTCCTTCAAAAGAAGGAAACTACTTCTCCTTCTTCATATCACCATAGTAAAATTTGTCATCCTTCTCTTCTATCTCTCGCTCTTTCTCATTACCATAACCATCCTTATTTCTGAACATATCAACCCAGCAAAACCACCACCACTAAACACATCATCATCACTGTCCACTTCGCCACATGTGACGCGGCCACCACGGGGTAGACAACCCGCCACCATCCTCTTTTCTTCACCTAGCGCATCATGCGAGCTAGATCTCTTAGGTTGTTGTCCAGAACCTCACTTCCAAACAAGCCTTGGTTTTAAAAGTTAGAAAACACCTTTTCCAATTTTCAAATTTTTCTACTTTTAGTTCAATATTCAGACCTTAATTTGATTTTAGAGTTTTAAAACTAAATTAGTTTATGGTTTTAAATTCATTGTATACATGGGATGCAGGAACGTGAACCGTAATCGACTGAGAGAAAGGAATCAGGAGCAAACCTTTGAGACGACATCAACGCGAGATAACTGATACTATTGGAGTTGGATATTTTATTAGACTAATTGAATTACATTATTTATTTGGTGGATTATCTGAGTTGTTTATTGTTATTTTTATTGTTTAGCTAAGCCCCAACTGGTACTATTTTGGATTCGCTAAATTAGGTTGATTTTTTGCGAAATTATACATTTTGGATGATGTTTGGTATGAGTTGGAATGATAATTGTTAGTATTGATCAGAGTATTGACTAGTGAAGAGTGATTTATGACCGAAATTGAGAACTTGTACAATTTGGGAACCCGTGCCATTGTTTGTTTTTGATATGATTGTGTATTGAGGTGAAAATGATATTGAGAAATTACATGATTGTGAAGGATATACTATGGTTCAGTTTGAACCACGTAAGTCGTTGGTGGCTTAGTTCTTGGTATGTGGGTTAGTAGCTTATTGGGTGTTTACCCAAAAGTGATGAACAAGTTATGCTTTTACTATTGTGATATGGATGTGGTTTGTCCCAAAGTGGACCGTGATATTGTTGGCCAAGGGCCGTGTGGTACTTAAGGTGATGGAGATTGTATGACTTTGTTTGCGGTTGTACCGCCGCGTTCACTACCGACATGACTAAGGCTGAGAGCTAGTGACAGAGAACAGTCGGCACTTCGACTTGGTCTTGAGTTGAGAGCTTTTAGTATGTTTAGCTCAGAGAGAGAATGGTTATTGTATTGGAGACTAATGAGAGCATTACAGCTATAAGGGAGTTTAGATGTAAGATTTGATTAATGTTTCTTTTCATTTATCTTTTATGATGTTTATTGCAGGATTAATCATCAGAGTGGTTTACTCAGCAAATAAAATATATTTTCTGACGGTTACGTTATGTTGATCTTGTAATGACTTGTTTTGCGCACCACTTTCTCAGTGGCGAGTAAATAAGTGCACGATTGTCAAGCAGATGAATATAGCTGAAAGAAGACGCGAAGCTTCAAGTCACTCACTTCTATTTTAGGAGAGTTTTGTATTGTTTTTTGTAACGAATTGGATAAAAAGTTGTAATAGATCACTAGAATTGATTCAATTAATTATATCTGTCGGATTGATTTGATACTGTGTATTTAGCCTTAACATTCACTTTTGCAGTAAATGTGGTGGTCTTGCCCCAAAATGATTTTGCTTCCTCCTTTTCTAAAATCAAATACAAGTTTTATTTTTTAAAAATTGGTCTAATTTTTGGGGTGTTAAACAGGTGGTGACTCAGGGTCCTATCTTCATGCAAGATGTAGCATCTGTTGTAATGTATGATGGTCTGGGGAGTGAACAGATAGACATGAGTGATGGATTTACTGTGGTGTCAAGGGGTTCCATTTTTACGCTTAGAGAGGAGGCTATAGTTATTTCTCAAGCCAACACTAATGGAATCGTAGCTAATGATGATTTTTAGAATGTTGTAAAGAAGGTGGGAGGGCTCCTAATTGAGCCTGGTGACACTACTATTCCCGCTACCAATGGAATGATTGGCTTTTAGAATATTAGAGGGTGTAATAAGCCTCTAAAGCAATGTCAGATGAAATTTTTTTGTTATGATAATAAATTAGGTATTTATGCTGTGTTAGAAAATAAAGTGCAAGAAGTTAGTAGAGATTGTATTGCTCATAAAATGTGTCCTAGGTAGGAGGGATGGCTGAATGTAGAAGGTATGGAAAGAGGTAGAATCTGGGTGTTTTGGAGGCCTCAGATGTTCGATGTTGCTATTTTGTATTTTGATAGACAGGTGCTTCATTGCAAAGTTTCTCATAAACCTACCAAAACTGATTTAATATGCAGTTTTATGTATGCTTTTAATGATATTGAAGATAGGGTTGGTGGTGATTTCAATTGTTTTACATGATGTTTAAGATAGGGTTGGTTGTGAAAGGGTGACGTGGGAAGACATCAAAGAAATTAGTGCCTGGGTTTCAGGGTGCATGAATGTATAACATACCTTATAAGGGTGTTCGATATACCAGAAGCAATAAATAGGAGGTTGATCATAGAGTGCATAGTAAAATTGATCATGTGTTTCTGAACAATGTATGGGGTTCAGTGTTTCAAGACTCTGAAGCTTTCCTTGGTGTTATGGGTCTGTCGCATCATAGACCATGTGTTATGTCCTTTTTTGAGGATAAGTTTAATGGTAAAAGACCTCTCAGGTACTTTACTATGTGGGGTAAATACCCCGAGTTTAATGATATTTTGACAAAGCAATGGGATCAGCAGATAGGTGGGTTTCAAATGTACAAGGTGGTCAGACATCTCTTGTGCTCTCAAGAGGTTAAATTAGGATCAGTTTACAGACATTGCAAGAAAAAAGGTTGAAGCTTGGAGTAGACTCATTGCTATGTAGGCATCTCTTAGTAATGATTTCATGAACACTAAGTTGCAATGTCAGGAAAAATCTTGCTTGAAGGAGTATACTAGATTGAGCCAAGCTCATTTATGTTTTCTACATTAAAAGAGTAGAATGTAATGGCTTAATGGTGGTGATCATTGCACGACCTTTTTCTTTAATAGTATTAAACAAGGTTTTATTCTAATTGTATTCAGTCTATATTGAAAAGAGATGAAGTAGTCACTAATAAGGAGATGGTGGTGTCTATTTTTGTAGATCATTTCAAAAACTTCTTGGGCACAAAAAAAGATGTAGTTGACGATCCTTTGAAAGATATAGCAGAAGGTTACATCTTGAATGCAGATGTTAATGCTGAGATTTTGAGACCCGTTTCTGATTTGGAGTCAAAAAAAGCTTTGTTTGTTGTCCCAAGCAATAAAGCCTCGAGCCTTGATGGTTACAATAGTGCTTTTTTCAAGGATGATTGGATGTGATTCAGAGGTTTGTTTCTGCTGCGATCCAAGAACTTTTTCAATCAGGTAGATTGCTACAGCAAATAGGAGCTGCTTCCATTTCCTTGCTTCTAAAGTGGACAATCCTTCTAAGCCTCCAGATTAATGGCTTATTGCCTATTGTAATGTACTCCACAAGTGCATAACTAAGCTTATTTGTGCTTGGCTTAAAGGTGTGTTGTCCAGATTGATAGATCAGCCAAAAGGTGCTTTTGTGGCTGGTAGAAAGATTGGGCACAATATTTTGCCAAGTCAAGAATTGGTGAGAGGCTATAACAGGAAAGCTGGTGGTCCTTCATGTCTAATGAAGATTGACTTACAAAAAGCTTATGACACTGTCAGTTGGTCTTTTCTTAAGAAACCGTTAATCAAGTTTGGTTTTCATAAGAGGATCGTAGTGTGGATCATGGCTTGCTTGTATGCTACTTCTCATACTCTGATAATGAATGGTGAATTTCAAGGCTTCTTTAAGGCCGCTCATCGCCTTTAACAACGTGATCTAATGTATCCATTGCTTTTTGTCATTGTAATGGAGTACTTGAATAGGTATATGAAAAGGTGCATTTCTTGTGGAGGGTTCAAGTATCATGTGAGATGCAAGGCTCTCAAAATGTTTCAGTTTAGTTTTGCTGATGACCTTTTATTATTTTGTGGAGTTAATTTGATTTTAGTTTAGATCCTGGTGGATGGATTCCAAAAATTTTCTTCAGTCTCTTGTTTGAATATCACTATACAAAAGTCCCAAATGTGTTTTAGTGAGATAACAAGAGCTACAGAAGATGTTCTTTTGCAGTTGTTAGGGTTTTCAAAAGGGAGTTTTCCATTCAAGTTCCTAGACATTGCAATGTCTTCAAGAAGATTCAGTAATTGTGATTGCAAGATCATGGTAGACAAGATAACCAAAAGAGTTTCATCAGGGAATGCAAAGACTTTGTCATATGCAGGAAGAGTCTAGTTGGTTAATGCAATGCTTATGGGCATGTTTATGCTCTAGGCTAGCAAATTTGTCTTATAAAAACGTGCGATAAAAGCTGTTGAAACTGTGTAGGGATTTTATTTTTGGGTAACACAGAGGCTCATCATAAGAAAGGAGTGGTGTCTTGGAAGGAAATGTGTAAACCTAAGCAGTTAGGTGGTGCTGGGTTGAGGAATTTGTTGGTCTGGAACAAGGCTCAATGTAAATCTCATTTGGCATGTTGCCAGTACAGACGATAATATGTGGGTTAAACGGATGCATACTATCTATCTAAAAAAGAAAGACATCTGGAATTGCACTCCCAGACCTGATGACAACTTGTATTGGAAGAAAATTTTAAAGGCCAGGGATGCATTTTTGGCAGGTTTTGATGTGCATGATCAAGTAGTGTGGAAGGCCAATGCTTCTGGAAAATACACTAGTAAATTTTGTTATCTTTGGTCCTTGGATCGTGATGAAAGGAAGAAGAAGTTTGTTGTGATATGAAATCATTTAAGTGTGCCTAAATGCAATTTTATTTCCTAGATTCATGTGAGAGGTAAGTTGAGAACTAAGGACAGGTTGCAAAGATTTATGCAACTTAATCGAATTTGTGACTTGTGTCAACGTCCTGATGAGACTGATACTCATTTTTCTTTTGAATGCCCTTATGCTTCTGAGATGGTACTAGACGTTATGGCTATATTGGGCATTAATGTAAAGGCTGTCTTAGCTTAGTTGCATCAGGAGAATAAATAGGATCAAACCTAGAAGGTGGAGGCATGTGGTGTTGGCAACTTTGGTGCTTTGTGTGTCTCTCTTGTGGAGGGAAAGGAACACTAGAATTTCCAGGAGTCATTAACCAGCCTTGAAGCCGGATAACCTAGTGTATAGTTTGATCAATATGTTTAGGGTTAGAGTTGGTCATGTCTTTAGCTTTCACGATAGCATTAGGGAGAGATATCTTAGTTTGATTAGTGCTCGAGCCCAAGTGTCTTATCGCTTGTAGTGATGCAGCAAAGTTTGTATGGGACGTATTTTCGTTATAATGATATAAAACTTTACATTTCACCAATAAAAAAAACGATAGTTAGCGTTTAAGCCTATTTGTCTTTCAGTTGACCAACAAACTGCAATTAGTTTTTCAAATAAAAAAATTACTTGATTACATACCACGAAAAATTTTCAATCTAGTAACTCACAGCTTTTAAATAGTGAGATTTGAGAATGCAATGGCTATTCATATTTAACGCTTATTGATGATCGTTTGCACTTTAAGCGTATTTATCTTTAAATTGACTAACCCATTAAAACTATATTATAAAAAGGAAAAAAAAATCAGGTTAGATACGAACAAAAATTATCATTTCAATCATACTTGCCTTTACGATAAAAATAATTTCTGTTGCAATTGATTTTCTGATTTAACGCTTTTTGACGATCGTTAGCGTTAATAGCATCTTTTTTTTTTTCAATTGGCAAAGCAATGAAACTATTTGTCAAATTAGATCATGTACTGGTTAGATAGAACCGATTTTGATGATTTCAATTATAATCAGCTTTCAATTAAGGAGAATTCCGGTTGCAATTGTTGTTCAAATTTAACGCTTTTTTACGATCGATAGTGTTTTAAGCCTATTTCTCTTTAAATTGAAAAACCAACTTAAATTCTTAAATAAATTAGATCTTGTTCTTGTTAGTTATGAAAAAATGATTATTTTAATCATACTCGGCTTTCAAATATTAAAAATTGCAATTGTAATTGGTGTTCATATTCAACGCTTCTTAACAATCGTTACTGTTTTAAGTATGTTTCAATTGATGAACCAATTGAAACTATTATTTAAAGTTGCATTGTGTTCTGGTTATATATAAACAAATACAGTTATTTAAATCATCCTAGGCTTTCAAACAACATTACTTGAGACTGCAATTGTTCTTCATATTTAACACTATTACACGATCGTTAGCGGGATAAGCCTGTTTCTCTTTAAATTGACGAACCAATAGCATATATATTTAAAATTGGAACATGTTTTGAACATATACAAAAAATATTAATCAATCCAATCGAACTCCATTTTCAAATAATATGAATTACAGTTGGAATTGCTTTTCATAGTGAACGTTGTTTGACGATCCTCGTCGTTTGAAGCCTATTTGTTTTTCAATTGATGAACCTATTAAACTTAAATTTTTTCATTTGGAAAATTGTTGATATTATATCAACAATATTGATCATATAAGTCATACTTGTCTTTAAAATAACAAGAATTTCAGGTTGAATTGTTGCTCATATTTACTACTTTTTTAAGATTGTAACGTATTTCTCTTTAAATTGATGAACCAATTGAGACTATTTTTTAAAACTAGAACATGTTGTAGTTAGATACAACCAATATTAATCAATTAAATTATACTAGGCTTTCAAATTATGAGTGGTTGCAATTTCTTTTCATCTTTATCACTTTTTAACGATCGATAGTGTTTTAAGCCCATTTCTCTTTCAATTGAAAACCGCTTGAAATTCATTTGTACAATTGGATCATGTTCTGGTTGTTTATAAAAAAAAATTGATTAATTCAATCATAATTGGCTTTAAAATTTTAAGAATTGCGATTGCAACTTGTGTTCATATTTAACGCTTTTTAACAATTGTAAGCGTTTACTGTTGCCAAGAGAGAGAAAAACCCTAGAGAGAGAAAATTCTCTTGGTATCTGTGCCGCCTTATGACACATTTCATGTGTCTTAGCTATGGCCAGGGGGTACAGAGGCCGAGAAAGACAAAACAATGCTAACTTTAGGCAACCAAATCCAAAAAATACATCTAATGTTCCTCAAAATCAGTGTGGTGAAGATAATCAGCAGCAAGGATTCTCAGAACACGGACGAAGTTCTCAAAGTACTCATCTTGGAGGTGTTGGTGGTACAGGAAATGTTCAGGGTCCAAGGCCTGTGCTTGGGTTTGATCAGATAGGTAGTGTTGTGGCTCACACCCAGCCCATTAAGAGTACGGTTACTCCTATGGCCACCATACCACAGAGGAGGGATTCTTCTTACATGCCTCCCCCTAGAAGAAGTCTCACTTGGGATGATGGCTCTGCTATTGATGCATGTAATAGAGGGAGAAGATGTGCAGATTTAGTCAATCAGAATGCTGAGGGCATGAATATTTGTTATGTGGAAACAGAGAAGTCCGATGATGTTTTGGTTAAGATTGACCAAGTAGAGATTCAAGAGGAGGTTCAGTATTGGAAGAAATATATTGTGTGTTTTGTCTTGGGAGCTAATCCACCATATCAAGTTATGCAAGGGTTCTTGAATCGAATATGGGGAGCACCAAAGATTAACAAGGTAATGTCACTCAAGTATGGAGTGTTCCTTGTAAGGTTCACTTCAATGGAGCACAAAGATGCCATTCTCAATAATGATATTTACCATTTTGATAACAAACCAATGACAGTTAAGCAATGGCATGATGATCTTGAGATTAATAAAGATGATGTGAGATCAGTGCCTATGTGGGTGCAATTTCCTAACTTGGATTTTAAGTATTGGGGGAATCAAGTTTTGAGTAAAATAAGGAGTATAATTGGGAAGCCATTGAAGTCTGACAAGGCTACTTTACACAGGACCAGACTCAACTATGCGAGAATTTTGATTGAAGTTAGGGTGAATGAGGAATTGCCTGAAGCTGTCAAATTTTTGAATGAGAAAGGGATGGTGGTGGAAAAGCAAGTGGTCTATGAGTGAACCCTTGTATACTGCTCATACTGTAAGGCTTTTGGCCACGACTTGGAACACCGTAGGAAACGAAGAGCTTCTGCTATTGTTGAGGATCAGAGGACTACTGATGAAGGACCTGGACCTGTGGTTGTAGATCCTGAAGTTTAGAGGACTAGTTCTTTAGTGGTGGCCCAGGGTACCATCATTTTGCCAGATGTGGCTCTTGTGGTGATGCATGATGGGCAAGATGGATCACAACTTGATTTGGGGGATGGATTTATAGTGGTGTCCAGGGGTACTATGAGATCAAAGCTAGACATTGCTAGCACTTCTTCAGGCGCAGCAGAAGGCATCTCTCAAAACAATGTTTATGAAGTTCTAGCTGAGCAAACAAGGCTAGATCAGGAAGTAGTTCTGAATGTAGCTGGGATGGTGGAGGGGCTCCAGATAGATCCTGTGAATACTACTATTCCTAATTCCAATGAATAATATTCATTTTTTGAATATAAGAGGGTGTAATAAGCCTCTGAAGCAGGATGAGGTGAGGAAATTTTGGTATGATAATAAATTAGGGTTATGTGCTGTGCTTGAAAATAAAGTTTTAGAAACTAATAGATATATTATTGCCAACAGAATGTGCCCTGGTTGGGAGGGGTGGTTGAATGTTGTTTGTAGTGAGAGGGGGAGGACCTGGGTTTTCTGGAGACCTCAAGTGTTTGATGTTGCTATCTCCATGTAAGGCATAAAGCAACTCAAAATGAATTCATTTGCTGTTTTATGTATGCTTTTAATGAGTTTCATTTTAGGAAGGTCTTGTGGGAGATGCTTGGAACCTTTGCTCAAAATTCTTTGCCTTGGATGTGTGGGGGTGACTTCAATTGCTTACAAGACCTTGATGACAGTGTTGGAGGGGAGAGAGCTTAGGTCCAAGGGTCTGGTATGACTAGGTTTCCCTATAAGGGAGTCAGATATACATGGAGCAATAAACAGGATGGGGTTCATAGGGTACAGAGTAAAATTGATCATGTGTTTGTTAATGCTGCTTGGGGTGCTGTTTTCTCAGATTCTAAAGCTTTCTTTGGGACTATGGGAGTGTCTGATCATAGCCCTTGTGTCATTTCCTTCGTTGATGACAAGAGTACATGAAAAAAACCTTTTAGGTATTTTACCATGTGGGGTAAGCAGCCTGAGTTCCTTGGCATTGTGAAAGATCAGTGGGCACAACATATTGGGGGGTTCCAAATGTGTAGGGTGGCTAGGCATCTCAAGGTTTTGAAGGCTGCTCTTAGGAATCTAAATAAAGATCAGTTTGCAGATATAGCCAGACAAAAGGAGGATGCTAGATGTAGGCTTGCTGTAGTGCAAGATGCTCTCAATAGTCACTACTGGGATAGTGGGCTGGAAAATGAGGAAAAATGGTGTTTGAGGGAGTTTTCCAGGATAAGCCAAGCTCATTTGAGCTTCCTACAGCAGAAGAGCAGGATTTCTTGGCTTATAGATGGGGACAGTTGCTCTGCCTTCTTCTTTAATGCCATCAAGCAAAGGGAGGTGTTAAATGGTATTCACTCAGTGATGAAAGGTGCTGAAGTTGTTCCTGATAAGGTGGGTGTAATTTCTATTTTCCTGGTACATTTTCAGGCCTTTCTGGGAACAAAAAGGGTGGTAGTGGATGAAGATTTGAGAGAAACTGCTGCTGGGTATTTCGTGACTGACGAGGACAATGAAGCCATCTTGAAACCTTTTTCTGAGTAGGGAATTAAAAAAGCTCTATTTGCTATTCCTAGCAATAATGCTCTTGGCCCTGATGGATACAATAGTGCATTCTTTAAGGATGCTTGGAGTGTGATTGGGGGTTCAGTTTGTGGTGCTATCAAAGAATTCTTTCAATCTGGAATGTTGTTACAACAGATTGGAGCTGCTTCTATTTCCCTTATCCCAAAAGTTTACAACCCTTCTACTCTGGCAGACTATAGACCTATTGCTTGTTGCAATGTGATTTATAAGTGCATGACTAAGCTTATTTGTGCTAGGCTTAAAGATGTGCTTTCTAGATTAATTAATGAGTCACAAGGTGCTTTCGTGGCTGGTAGACAGATTGGGCATAATATCTTGCTAAGCCAGGAATTGGTTAGGGGATATACAAAAAGGCTTGTGGTCCTTGTTGTCTCATGAAAATAGACCTTCAAAAAGCCTATGATACAATAAGTCGGTTTTTTTTTTTTTTTGGAGAAAGTACTTATTAAGTTGGGGTTCCATAGAAGGGTTGTTGGCTGGATAATGGCATGTTTGACAACAACCTCTTACACTTTGGTTATAAATGGTGAGTTTCAAGGCCATTTTAAAGCTTCTCATGGGTAGAAGAAAGGTGACCCCATGTCCCCTATTCTATTTGTTATTGTTATGGAATACCTGACGAGGCATTTAAAGCAATGCATTTTTGTTGGTGGCTTTAAATATCATGTGAGATGTAAAGCTATGAAGTTGTTTCAACTTAGATTTACAGATGATCTTCTCCTTTTTTGTGGAGCTGATATGCATTCTATCAGAACTTTGGTGGATGGTTTCCAATATTTCTCTTCTGTCTCTGGGCTTTCTGTTAACTTACAGAAATCTCAAATGGTCTTCAGTGGGGTCACAAGTAGCACAGAAGAGGAGCTTTTGCAATTTTCAGGGTTTTCAAAAGGTAGTCTGCCTTTCATGTACTTGGGGATAGCTGTGGCTTCCAGGAGATATAGTCAGTCAGATTGTAAAATTCTGGTGGATAAAATTACCAAAAGAATTTCAAATTGGAATGCCAAAACTATTTCCTATGTTGGGAGAGTTCAGTTGGTGAATGCTGTTCTCGTGGGCATGTTTATGTTTTGGGCTAGCAAGTTTGTGCTACCAAAGTGTGTGATTAAGGGGGTAGATAAACTGTGCAGTGATTTTATTTGGGGCAATAGTGAAGCTCACCACAAGAAGGCTGTTGTTGATGGGAAAGATATGTGTAAACCTAAACAAGCTGGGGGCTGGTCTGGGAAATTCGTTGCTTTGGAACAATGCAATATATGTGCATCTCACTTGGGATGTTGCCAATAAGGAGGATAACTTGTGGGTTAAATGGGTGCACACCATTTATTTGTAGAAGTGTGACATCTGGGGTTGCAGTCCTAGACCTGATGATAGTTGCTACTGGAAGAAGATTCTAAAGGTCAGGGATGAATTTAAGCCCGGATTTGATGTGCAACACCAGGTTAGATGGAAGGATAGTGCTTCAGGGAAGTATACTACTAAGTCTGGTTATCTATGGGCACTGCATTGTGATGGAGGTGAGAAGAGGTTTGCTGTGGTGTTGAATCATGTGAGTATGCCTAAATGTAATTTTATTGCCTTGATTCATATGAGTGGCAAACTAAGAACCAAGGATATATTCCAAAGATTCATGCAACTGGATCCTAAGTGTGACTTGTGTCTATGTATCGCAGAGACAGGTTCGCATTTATTTTTTGAGTGCTCATATTCCTCAGAGGTCCTGGTAGGTGTTATGACAAAGTTGGGTCTTACTGCTTTAACACTGTCTTGGACTGGCTGGTGTAGGAAGATCAATAGGATAAGCCCAAGTGGTGGAGGAAGGTGGTATTGGAAGCTATGATCCTTTCTCTCTATCAGCTTTGGAAGAAAAGGAATAATAGAATTTTTGGTAGTCATTTGCCTTATCTGACTCCAGAAAATTTGATGTATAGTGTGCTTAACATGTTGAGAGTCAGAGTGGGGCATGCTTTTAGGTTCAAAGATGTTTTTAGAGAAAAAGCTCTTAGGATGATTTGTGTTGAAGGCTTTTAGAGGCCTGCTGTTTTGTAGTGTTTTAGTGACGTTTGTATTGGCTTGGTTTTTGGTTAATGATACATATCTTAGCTTTTGACCAAAAAAAAAATAAAAAATAAAAAACAATTGTAAGTGTTTCAAGACTTTTTGTCTTTCAATTGACGAATCAATTGCATTTATTTTAAGAATTGGATGATCTTTGGGTTTGATACCATCAATTTAGATGATTTAAGTCATACTCAACTTTGTCATAAAACAAAAAACGGTCGCAATTGCCTTTCATGCTTAATGCTTTGTAACGATCGTATTTGTTTTAAGCGTATTTCTCTTTCAAATGACGAACAAATTATAACTCCTTTTTATAATAGGATCATGTGATGGTTAAAATTAAAATATATTGATGATTTCAATCATTATAGGCTATCAAGTAATTTAAATTGCGGTTGCAATTGCTTTTCACATTTTATGTTTTTAACGATCATTAGCGTTTTAAGCCTATGTGTCTTTTAGGTGACGAACCAATTGGAATTATTTTTTGAAATAAAAATTTTATTTGATTGGATACCAAAAATATTTATCAATTTAATCACACACGGCTTTCAAATAACGAGAATTGGGAATACGATGGATGTTCATATTAAACATTCATTAAAGATCATTTGCATTTTAAGTGTAATTCACTTTAATTTGATTAACCCATTGAAACTATCTTACAAAAAGGGAAGATTTTTATGCTAGATAAATATAAAATTGATCATTTAAATCATACTTGGCGATAAAATAAAAATGAAATTATGTTATAATTGCTTTTCATATTTAACGCTTTTTGACGATCGTTAGCGTTATAAGCGTATTTCTCTTTCAATTGCCAAAGATTTTGAAATTATTTTTCCAAATTGGATCATATTCTTGTTATACATAACTAATTTTGATGATTTTAATCATAATCAGCTTTCATGTAAGAAAAATTACGATTGAAATGTTTTTCATATTTAGCGCTTTTTAACGATCGATAGTATTTTTGTGCCTATATCTCTTTCAATTGAAAAAAAAAGACCAATTTAAATTACGTTGTAAAATTGGATCTCCTTATGGTTAGCTACCAACAAGGTTGATTATTTTAATAATTCTCGCCTTTAAAATATTAAAAATAGCGGTTGAATGGGTGTTCAAATTTACTGCTTTTTACCGATTGTAACATATTAGGAATATTTTTGCTTGGAATAAAACTCTCGTGACTTCTCTTCTATGGGACATTAACTATAAGACAGATAATTTGTGGGTCAAGTAGATTCATGAGATTTATCTGAAAAAGCATGATGTTTGGAATTGGATCCCCAAACCTGATGATTGCTGGTACTGGAAAAAACTTCTAAAGGTTAGGGATGAATTCCAGAGTGGCTTTGTTACAAGGACTGATGTTAAATGGCTACATAGTTGTTTTGGGAAATACAATGCTGGTTCAGAGTACTGGTGCCTTGGTTTCAAAGAGAAAGATGTGTTTGCTCAAGTTTTGTGGAGTCCTATTGGTGCCCCTAAGCATTTTTTTATTGTCTGGCTTCAGAACATAGGGAAATTGAGAACAAAGGATAAGTTGAGGAAGTTTATGCAACTTTTTGAAGAGTGTGTGTTGTGTAATGGTGGAGAAGAGGAAACTGGAGCTGATGAGTTTTTCAGATGTGAGTTTTCTAAAAAGGTCCCCACTGTGGTCCTGGATAGATTGGGGGTCTGTATGAGAATGGGGGATAACTGGATAAGCATGCTCAGGAAGCTTCAGAAGGTCAAGCCTAGAAGATGGAGGCAGGTGTGTAGTGCAACTCTCATTTCAAGCCTCTACTTGGTGTGGAAAGAAAGAAAAAATCGTGTTTTTAGACCAAAAGATCCGTTCATTACAGGTGACTGTGTGGTGAGAATGGTTTTAGATTCTCTTAAGATAAGAACTAATCATGTGTACGGGTCTATGCCTGAGATAGGAACTAGATTCTTGAGCCGATTGTATTGTGTCACCATAGGGTGTCATTAGATGGTGATTTTGAGGAAGGTGTGGACGTATGTAGTGTTTGTGGTTGAGACATCATTAATATAATCCTTTACGCTTCGACGAAAAAAAAAAGATGGTAACATATTTCACTTTCAATTGACGAATCAATTGGAACTATTTTTAAAAGCAGAACATGTTCTGGTCAGTGTAGGGGCCACGACCCTCCCGGTCCCGGGTGAGGGGAAAAAGCGGAAGTTGAAATAAGGCACGCGTACCCCCCACGACAATGAGGTGTCTTCATGGGGGAAAGTTGTCATTTTTACTATGTGCTAAATGGCACAAATTGGAGTCGCCACCTTATTTTAGAAAAATAAGGAAACCGTCTTTTGACTCCTTACAAACTGAATGGGATGCATCCAATATGCCCGGTCTTACGAACAGCCACTACTTGCGAATTAGAGCTTTGCGTAAATTCGATTTGATTCCATAAAGTGATTTAATCCTAAATGTTTTCTAAGTCATATCATCATACATTTTATTTAGGTGTTGACTTTTTAGCATGCATTATTCATTTGTCCATAATTAAACCAATAAAATGCATAAATATGTCCAAGGGATTCAATGTTACCGAATGGGAAACCAAATAAATATACAGTAATATACATAATAATACATAAATGTGACTTTATAAAAATAAATAATAAAATAGAAAATAAAATAAAAATGCGAAAATGAAAAAACAAAAATAAAAATGCGAGAAGAAGAAAAATGAAATAAAAAATATATAAAAGGCAGAAAAAAAAGAGGCAGAATGTCTAAAATCCTAATAGTGTCGAAAATAAAAAAAATAAATGTAAATGATAAACAAAAAATTAAATAAAATAAATATACATATACATATATACATAAAATAAAATAAAGTCATTCTATTTAGGAAAATAACATCAAATTGTCATCACCCAAAATTGTGAC
>ONZA01014782.1:64572-78682 GCA_900322205.1 Kewa caespitosa | reverse complement strand
AAACACCACAAAAAATCCAAACCATAGACCAAGAATTTAACAAGATCAGATCCCGATCTTGGAAAACATCAAGAAAAAACTACTACCCAAAACCTACTCCTCCAGATATTCAATATGAGGAAAGATCCCAATTCCAAAGCCGTTCTTTTAGCACAAATGATATCTATTAATGGAACATAGATGGAAAGGCAGAGTATGAAATCATGAATACTTTGCAAAAAAATGGGACGGCAAGAATGGCCTACAAAGCTGCAGCTCCTGGTACATCAGAAGAAAATATTGCTCATCTTCTGATTACTGGATTCACTGGTCAACTAAAAAATTGGTGGGATAATAGTTTGACTCTTCAACAAAAATAGGAGATTTTGAGTCACACTATTTCCGAAGAGGATGATAGAGGAGATATCCATGATGTCAATGATGCATATGACTATTTCATAGTTACTATAGGCATGTACTTTGTTGGTAATCCAAGGGAAGAATTGACAACCTCGAATGTCGTCTTGACAAATCTGAGGTGCCCTACTCTCACGGATTATAGATGGTACAAAGATGTTTTCCTCACACATGTTCTCAGGAGAGCTAGTTGTAACACGACTTTCTGGAAAGAAACATTTATCTCAAGGCTTCCACCATTATTTGGTCAAAGAATAAAAAACAAGCTTAAAGAAGAAACGGGTCAACAGGACATTCCTTATGAAAGCATAACATATGGGCAATTGTTTGCTTTTTTAAAAACAAGAAGGATTGTCTCTTTGCACTGGACTCAAGATTCAGTCCAAATATGGATCAGAAAAGGCAAGATCAAGAAGGGAACTTGGTTCCTTTTGTGAAGCTATCGGCATGGTGAAAATCCAGGCCCTTCTGCAATTCAAAGAAAGAAACAGAAAATGTTTTCTGAAAGGAAAACAAGAAAGCCTTACAAACATAAATACTACAATCCTCAGCCTTTTCAAAAAATCAATTACAAAAAACAACCATCCAAACAACCATACGAACAGACTCACAAAAAACAAACCATTAATTGCTACAAATGTGGAAAAGTCAGCCACAAAGCAAACAGATATTCAACCAAGAAAAAGATCAATGAGAATTTCGCTCACGATCAAGACCTCCAAACAAAATTAATGGCTCTTCTCATATCTGATACAGAATCTTAAGATGATGATGGATTCATCAATCAAATTAATTTTGAATCCTCAGAAGAAGAAACTTCTGACAAGGAATCAGCATTGATTTGCCCTTCCGGAACTATTAATATGCTGTCTCAAAAAGAAGAAAAAGAGCTCATTTTGGATTTCATTCAAAAAATAGGAGACCCAGGAATCCAAGCCCAATATCTTCTCAAACTCAAAGAGTTAATTGAGAAGGAGCAACAACCAAATATTCCCCAAATCAAAGAACCTTTCAGCCTTTCAAAAGTTTTTGACAAATATCCTCCACAAAACTCCCTTAAACAAATCACAGTAAAAGACCTCCAAGCTGAGGTTAATATCCTCAAAACCCAAGTCATGGTCTTACAAGGAGATATATCCTCATTACAGACAAAAGACCTTGAGCTAGACGCTAAGTTAGCCATCTTAACTCAAAACCCGATTTTGTTGAGGGTAACAGGGGTAGGCGATGGGAAGACTTGGTGAATGATGATGCTGAGGGTATGCACCCAAGCTATGTAGAAATTGAAGCTGATGAGGATAGCACAGTGAAGATTGAACTGGAAGAAATCCAGGAAAAGATCCTTTTTTGGAAACAAGATGTGGTTTGCTTTGTGCTCTGAGCTAACCCACCCTACCAGGTCATGCAAGGATTCCTGAATCGTATTTAGGGCTCTCAAAAAATTGATATAGTTGTGTCCTTGAAGTCTGGGCTGTGTCTTTTTAGATTCACTTCAATGGAGAATAAGGATTCCATTTTACGTAATGAGGTTTATCAGTTTGATAAGAAACCTCTTATCGTGTAGCAATGGCATGAAGATCTCGATATTAACAAGGAAGATGTGCGCTATGTGCCCATTTCGATGCAACTTCCTGATCTTGATTTTAAATACAGGGGAAACAAGGCTCTCAGTAAGATTGGCAGTCTAGTTGGTAGGCCTTTGAAGGCTGACAAAGTCACTCAAAATAAGAATAGGCCCAATTATGCTAGACTTCTCATAGAGGTGAAAGTAATTGAGAAGCTACCTGCGGAGATAGTGTTTATAAATGAGAAAGGGTACCCTGTTAAGCAATCAGTTGTTTATGAATGGATGCCAGTGTTTTGTTCCCACTGTAAGACATTTGGGCATGAAGTGGAGAAGTGTAGGAAAAAGAAGGATGCTACCACTACCACCATCGTTGGGGATTTTTATGGTTCTCAGGGGATGGCTACTGAAGATCCTGTAGCCACAGTGGGGACTGTACAAGTTGGGCATGTCAGTTGTGGTACTATTTTGCCTGATGTTGTGCCTGTGATCAGTCAAGATGGGCAAGGAGGGGAAGTTCTTCACATGGGAGATGGATTTACAGTTGTCGCCAGAGGTTCTGTAGGGAGACACAGTAGGGAGAGACTTGGGATTGTTGTGGTAACCGGTAACAACTTTGATGTTTTGGCTGTTGATGTGTGTCAGAATAAGATATAGGTGGGGGGCTCCAATAGACCCTGGTATATCCTCTGGTTCCATTAATCATGAAAAAAAACAGGTTTTTGAAACATTAGGGGGTGTAATAATCCTCATAAGCAACAGGAAGTGAGGAAGTTTTGCTTTGCAAATAAAGTAAACTTGATTGATGTGTTAGAAAATAAAGTGTTGGAAGGGAATAGGGATAGAATTGCTGCTGCAATGCTTTGTGGGTGGACACACTGGTTGAATGCTGTGGGAACCACTAGAGAGAGAATTTGGGTGTTTTGGCAGGCTAGTGTATTTGAGGTCTCTGTATTACATACTGATTCTCAAATGGTACATTGTCAGGTCGTGCATAAAGCTTCTAAAAAGGTGTTTTGTTGTAGTTTTGTTCATGCTTATAATGAAGCTCCTTTGAGGAAGTATCTGTGGGACACTTTGCAAAGCTTTGCTTTGACTATTATGCCTTGGGTGTGTTGTGGGGATTTTAATTGTCTCCAGGATAGTGAAGATAGAGTAGGGGGTGAACTGGTACCCCAGTCCATGACATCACTAATCCCATTGGTACACATCAGTATAGCCTGAGCGATCTCTACAGAAAACAAACAATGAGAAAAATCAAGTAAGAAAGGACGAGGTAACCAAAACCTGAAAAATGAAAGAGATTAAGGTACCCCAGTCCTTGACATCACTAATCCCATTGGTACACCTAGAACTCCTCCTCCACCACCCACGTCCTCCCTGGTAGCCTACGGAGGGGCATTTTAACATAAATCCTCTTACCGTCTTTCCTTTACTTGAAGTCCCATGAAAAGTTTCAACGCCCCCACGTCGGCGGACAAGGGGGTAGGACGAGGTATGTCATCAAAGTTGGTGACCTTATTCCATTGGGGGATCTCGTCCAGGAACCCCTATTCTACGTCACCGATGAAGTACAAATTATTTATCAAGTTGTGGTTCTTGGTCGGCATTGCCGGACCAAACGAATAGTTGTGTTTCGCCTCAAAGAAGAAAAAATTATTTACAAAACAATGTGGCTTAGGGCCGCTCGTCACGAGAGACCACATGCCGAGGGTGGGCTTTATTTTATGTTCTTTACAAAAATTGGTGATGAAAGTAACATGTCCCATTGTGTTGGGGAGAAGCTGTACCAGGGAAAAGTTATAGGCCTTGAAAAGGGGACAAGGCAAAGGAGTGAAGAGGGAGTCTGAAGCCGTATTCGACGGAAAGAGAGTGAAATGCGACAAGACCAAGAGGTTCCTCGTCCACAGGCAACTTGTCAGGGTCCTGCAGGTAGGCCCGTTCTTTACCGCTGAGCCAGTGCAGAAAGTTATACTGCAGAAATGAGCCAGTGTCTCGGATAGTCTGTGGGGTTGCCCCTCTCGGCCGCCTTCTCCTCTACAGTCTTCTTCGCCACCTTCGTCGCCTTTGTCAGCCTCCTCGAAATCTTGTACAGAGGGAGGCATACAGTGATCACGTTGGGATCCAGAGTAGAGTGAGCTAGCTAGCACCAGGGCCCAAAAGAAGAAAAGAAAAAATAAAATTCTCAAACTTACCAACTGACGAAGCTGAATTTGAGCTCTCATCTAAAATGAGCCTACGCCTCTTATGAGGTTTCGGCCTGACTAGCTCGAGATATGAACGATTGGCTTCAACTTCAAGATTGTGAGACACTCTCCAAGCCATATGCTTGGTCTGAGAAATCCTCCTAGCCACGGTTTTTTATGGACATGCCGAGCCGTTAATGGTATCGTCGAGCTTGCCGGAACTGAAGTCTCGTCATTATTGTTATTACTATTATTGACGTATTGTCCTAATGCATCAAGGTTACTCAACAACTTCTTATTTCTAAGATCCTTGGGCAAGACCCTTGGATCGAAGCAATCCTGAGCCCAAAGACGTACCTCCCTAGGAGCAAGACCCTTGGCCCAGCAGTCCTCGTCCTTACGGAGGAGCCTGAACGCCTCCATGAGCCTCCCCAAATGCTCTTGGCGAGACTCTTGGGTCACCTCGACAAAGGCCCCAAGGATGGCATCTGACTCAAAATCTTCGTTATTATACATATTTTCAAAAAGACGAAGTACCTAAGAAGATGAGTCACCGACTAAAGGATCAATCTTTGAGCAGACGGGACAAAAGAATTTTTCTCTCTCTAGAAGTCTATGTTTCTCTCTCTAGGAGTCTTTATTCTCTCTCAAGAAGTTGTGGAAATTGAATGAAGAGAATGAAAGGGGGAACCCATTATAGAGAAACGGAGGGGAGGCCAACCGTCGTTTTAGTTGGACCACATGTCATGCGAAGACTTTCTGGGTTACGCCAAGCTTCATGCGTCAAGAGATGAAATCACCCCAAGGCCTGGTCAGAAAACAGGATGTGACCTTTCCATTGTCCGAAAATACCACGACTTTATGTCAAAAACCTTTAGGATCGGACAAGCCCCCTCGACGAAACTATGGATCGCGTCCAATCTGAGGGCCAAATGTTTAGGCAGTTTTGTCTAGGGCCTCGTCTTGGCCCATAGACCCCTTCATTTAGGCCCACGACGTACTTAGCACTGGCCCATGGGCTCGGTCCTTTCATCGGGCTACTCCGACCGGCCTATGTCACCCGTCGTCTCCAATTAGCCCTCTCGGCACATTAATTCGGCTCTTGTGTCTTCGTCTGTCATAAAAAGGGATGAGAGTGATATTCGGGCCTTGCATCCAAGATACCCTTTTCTCCTTGTCCTCATACAAGGGGGTCCTCGATAGAAGAAATGCCGAAGGGACCACGGAGATGATAAAAGGGGGGAGGATGAGATGATTATTGGTGGGGACCTGCGTTGTGGGCTGAGACAACTTGAATGTATCCCTTGAAGGGAGAACATGTCATGACAAGCTTCGAAAGTTTATAGAAGTATCTCGTCCGCTGCACACGTGTTGAAGTATCATGTGCGCTTCACACTTTTAAGCCCACACTTTTGCCAAACCCAAGAAAGGAATTTCCATGTGGCGCCTCCCCAGTGGACGAGCCTCAACCCTAGCAGCGCCAGGAGGATGTATATAAATTGGGGGCATACACACCTTTCAAGGGTAAGAGAATGATTGATTTGGCAACTCATTGATTAGCTCATTTACTTTGTCTCTCTAGATTGTTCAAGTCTTTTTTCTTTCCCAAAAAAGACCTCACTACCTAAAGAGCTTTCTATTTGCCCCATCGGGCAAATCCCTATTTGGAACTCTATTACTGACTTGACCGTCGTAGGGCTGCTCCCTGGATCACGCCAAGGGTATTTCATGTGTGCTTTCTGCGCAGGTACCCCTCTTCCGGTGAGCCACGTCAGAGTCCACCTCATCTCGTTCAGCAAAGGCTCTTCAACCCTTTGAGTCTTCGAATGTCCACTCTCTCCTTATCCAAAAGCACCCGAAACAACTATGTATTGGGTGCAAACCCACCTCATGATGTGATAGAAGAATATTTCAGAAGAATCTTGGGAAATTTGGGGGTTAATAAAGTATCCTTATCACCAAGGGGACTCTTTTTTGTGCATTTTAAAACGTTGGAGAATAGGAACAAAGCTATGGTGAATTGATTCGAACTGTTTGACAACAAAACCTCACATTTTGAAGCCATGGTCTCCAAATTTGGACGTAAGAAAGGAAGGGATTACGACTGTTCCTGTGTGGGTTCATTTTCCAGGATTGGATTTGTAATATTGGGGGAGAAATGTGCTCAATAGGTTGACTGGTCAAATGGGGAAGACTTTGAGACTTGACAAAGCAACTGAAGCTATAGAAAAGCTTTCCTATGCTAGAGTACTTGTTGAGGTGGGTCTAGACCAACATTTCACAAAAGATATTGAGTTTGAGAATGAGATGGGACAGATCACAATCCTACCAATTGAGTATGAGTGGAAGCCAATTCTATGTACTACCGGCAAAGGCTATGGACGTGACTACAAGCAGTGCAATCTGAAGGTCACTCAGCAATGGGTGCCCAAGCCCACGAAGGAGCCACAAGTTGATTCAAAGGGTTTTTAGGTAGTAAATAGAGGAGGTAAAGATAAAAGCAAGCAAGTTCTTAATGAAGACATTGTTATCCAAAATTCCTTTTCAGAGTTGTTCTCACTTGAACGTATTGAGGGATCAGTTTTTGTTGAAGAACAAGGTGGAAATGGTAGTGGGCTTCAGAACAACACAAGACGTGGGCCTGGGGGTGAGTGTAGTAAACATGTTGAGGGGACTAGTGCCTCTTTTAATGGATAGCATTTGTAGTTTGAATATTAGAGGTTTTAATAAGACCTCTAAGTAGCTGGAGATTAGGAATTTTCTCCATGCACATAAAGTGGGTCTGGTAGGCGTCTACGAAACTAAAGTTGAAGCAAATAAATATAAAGTTGTTAGCCTACAATTGTGTGAGTGTTAGAGTCTTACTACCAATACTGCTCACCAAGCGAATGGAAGGATCTGGGTGATGTGGAAGTCGCAGGTGTTTCAGGTGAGCATTCTGTCCATGTCAGCTCAACTGATTCATTATGAAGTTCAACAAAGAGGTTTTGGTGTTCCTTTCTTTTGTACTTTTCTGTATGGATTTAATTTTGATACACAGAGGGAACCTCTATGGGAGGAGATCAAGAGGATTAGTAGTGATGTGGATGGACCTTGGATGGTATGTGGAGATTTCAATAATATTCTCAACCTCAATGAAGGAGACCATTTTAGATGATGTGTCAACTTCTGTTCATTGAGGGGTGTGAAGTGGCCATAACTCTGGGTTATGGCCAATTATGAATGGTGCATATGCATGCCTAACACTGTTGCTCATTTCATGGATGAAGAACTTTTTGATCATTGTCCTGCAATTGTCAATTTAATTGAGGATCATGCAGTATAAAGGCAGTTTAAATACATCAACATGTGCGGAATGTGGCATTGATTCATTGATAAAGTGCAAGAGCATAATCTTGTCTAAAAACTTAAATCTCTTAAACAAGTTTTTAAGAGATTTAATGAATTATGCTCACATGATATTGAGAAGTAAACCATGCAACTAAAATTCAATTGGGAGAAGTTCACGTTTCGTTGCAACATGATCCTTTGAATGAGCATTTTATTCTTGCTGAGAAAAAAACTGTTAAGAGGTTTAGAACTTTGGAGGCTGCTTATTTTTGTAAAGCAGAAGAGCAAAGTACATTAGTTGGAAGCAGGTGACGCAAATACTTCTTACTTTCATAAGAGCATAAAAACCAAGAAGTAGATGAATAGTGTCTCTCTGTTGTAGATAAAGATGGCCAGTCGCAGTCTGATCCTCTGAATGTTGATAAAACATTCGAGGAGTATTATAAACACTTGATGGGTACTTCCAGGCAGTCAATGGACCATGTGAAGGAGAATATAATTCAGATGGGTCCAGTTTTGATTGCTGAACATCATGCTATTCTAAGCAGGCCAGTTTCTCATGAGGAGATAAAAGTGGCTATTTTTTCCATCCTAATCGATAAGTCTCCAGGTCCAAATGGCTTTAGTAGCCAATTTTTTGAAAGATGCATTGTCCGTTATAGGAGATGAGGTATGAGCATCAGTAGAAAAAAAAAAAAGTTTCTCTACTTGGAAGGTGTTGAAGCTGCTTAATGCTACAAGTCTTGTTCTTAATCCCAAAGCTGCTACCTCTTCCACACTCACAGATTGTAGGCCAATTGCTTGTTGCAATGTGCTTTACAAGTGCATTTCTAAAATAATCTATTGTAGGTTAAGGAGAGTGTTGCCTGCTATCATTGATGACTCTCAAAGTGCTTTTGTAGAGGGTAGATCCATTGTTCAAAACATTATGATTTGTCAAGATATAGTGAAGCATTATGCACAAAGAGATACATTAGAAAGAGGTTTGTTCAAAATTAATTTGTGGAAAGCATATGATTCAATGGAATGGGACTTTTTGTGGGAGATGCTTGTTGCTCTAAACTTCCCTAGGGGCTGGATTGCAATGGTCAAGACTTGTGTCACTTCTCATTATTCTGTGAGAGTTAATGGTACTTTACATGGGTTTCTTCAAAGGGCGAAGAGGTTTAAGGCAGGGAGACCCTTTGTCTCCTCTTTTTTTTGTCATTTTCATGGAATATTTAACTGGAATCTTGATGAGTGTGGGAGAGCACTCAACTTTCAAATTCCATCCCCAACGTGGTTCTACAAATCTCAACCGTCTATGCTTTGCAGATGACTTACTTATGTTTTGTCATGACAGCTATGAATCTGCAATGCTTTTGCTAAGGGGCTTTGCAACCTTTTCGCAAGCCTCAAGTCTAGAAGCTAATGCAAATAAATCACCTATGTATTGCTATAACCTGAAGCAGGAAGACATATATGTAAATCTGGAGGCTTCAGGTTATCAAAAGGGAGAAATGCCTTTTAGGTATTTGGGGGTTCCAATTGCTGGCACCAGATTGAAAGTGGCAGATAGTGACTTTTTGATTGACAAATATATGGCTCGTATTTTCACATGGAGATCAAAGCATATGTCTTATGCTAGGAGGGCTCAATTGGTTAGCACTATTCTGAGTATTCATTCTTACAAGGCTTCTGACTTTATCATTCCAAAGTATGTGTTGGATCAAATTAATGCTTTTTGTAGAAACTTTCTTTAGGAAGGCAGTTTTGTGTTCTCCAAACCCCCTCTAGTTTCATGGGCTAGCATTTGTTATCCAAAAAGCCAAGGGGGCCTTGGTTTCAGGAATCGCATTGTGTGGAACAAGGCAGCTATGGTGAAATATGTGTGGCATATTGCTGCTAAGGCTGACTTGTTGTGGGTAAAGTGGGTTAGTCATGTTTATTTAAAAGGGGGTGAGTGGTGGACACATAAACCACCACAAATGGCTAGCTGAGCATGGAAGAAAGGTTGTGACACAAGAGATACTTTCAAAGAGGCCTATGATCATGGTGTTTGGTGCCTTTCTGGAGGGAAAAGATATACAGTGGCAACTAGTTATCCATGGTTGCAGAGAGATGTGCCAAAGGTTAGATGGGATAAATGGGTGTGGAATGGGTACAATTTACCTAAGCATAGTTTCATCTGTTGGCTCTAAGTACAAAATAGACTTCTGACTCGTGAAACACTTCTAGAAGCCCATGTATGTGCTTTAGATATCTGCTCTATGTGTGGAAATGATACTGAAACTAGAGATCATACTTTTTTTACGTGCCCTTTTGCTGTCAAGTTAGTTAAGATGATTGGAGATTGGCTTGGTATCACTAGGGATGTAAATTCTACTACTTGTCTTGTGAGGGAGATGGAAAGGAAAAGTTCTGGTAGGAAATTCAGGAGGAAAGTCATGTTTGCTGTGGTGGCTGCTAATGTCTATCACATATGGAGGTCCAGAAATGATGTAATCTTGAATCATTAAATCCCACGACCAGCTCAAGTAATGAAGATGATCACATTTGATGTGGAGCGCATAATGGTTTATTTGAAGCCAAGTAAAATGTCGACACCAGATGTTTTGTGGATACTTTGTTTGTAGTAGGATAGTCTACTGATGTGTGTCTTCATGGAACAGTATGGAAAAATTGGTGCATGTATTTTTTGGGCTAATGATCGAAAGCTCACTACTTACACAAAAAAAAAAAAAAAAAATAAAAAAAAAAATTGAGTCGATTGCCATCAAAATTCTTAATATTTTAAAGCCGAAGTATGATTTGTCTGATCTATACAATTAAAATCTATTCAAAATATAGTGCAGTTTCAGAAAATGTTTTCAATTGGTTCTTCAAGACAAAGAGAACTAGGATTTAATCGCTAACGATCGTTTTGTAGTGTTAAATATGAACAACATTTGTAACCTCAATTATTATTATTAGAAAGACTAGTATGATTAAAATGGTTGAAGTTTCTGATATCATACCACATCATTATGGTCTATCATAAAGTAGATTTGATTGATTCAACAATTGAAAGCGAAATACATTTAAAACGCTAACGATTGTTTAAAAGCGTTAAATACGAACAACAATCATAACCGCACCTATTATCATTTGAAAGCCAATTTTGGCTTAAATCCTTAATACTCTTTATATCTAACTACAATACGATCCAATTTTACAAAAAAATTTCAATTGGTTTGGAAATTGAAATTGAAATAGGCTCAGAACAGTATCGATCGTTAAATAGTGTTAAATATGAACAACAATCGCATCCACAACTCTTATTAATTGAAAGCCTAGTATAATAAAGTAGTCGATTGTTTATAGCTAACCAGAAAGTGATCCAAATTTTAAAAATAGTTTCAATTGGTTCGTTAATTGAAAAAGAAATAAGCTTCAAACGCTAACAATCGTTTAATAGCGTTAAATATGAACAGCGATTTCAATTGAAATTACTATTATTTGAAAGCCTAAGATGATTAAAATAATCTTGATTCGTGATATCTTACCAGAACATGATGAAAATTTGAACAAAAGTTTCGATTGGCTCATCAAATGAAAGAGAAATACGTTAAAAACGCTAACGATCGTTAAAATGCGCTAAACTTGAACACCAATTACAACCGCAATTCTTCATATTTGGAAGTCGAGTATAATTGAAATAATCAATATTTCTGACAACTAAGTACAAAAAGACACAATTTTACGAAATAATTTCAATAGATTTATAAATTAAAAGAAAAGAATAGGCTAAAAACAACATCGATGTTTTAAAAGGGCTTGATATGAACAACAATTGCAACCGCAATTCTTATTACTTGAAAGCTGATTATGAAGGAGATCATCAACCTTTTTTATATATAACCAGAACATATATAATTCAAAAAAAAATAGTTTCAATTTATTTGCCAATTGAAGGATAAATATGCATACAACGCTAACGATCGTCAAAAAGCGTTAAATATGCAAAGCAATTACATCAAAATGTTTTATTTTGTTTATCGTAAATCCAAGTATGATTTAAATGATCAATGTTTTTGATATATAAACTGAAGAAGTTCCATTTTGATGAACAGTTTCAATGTTTTAGTCTATTTATAGAGATATACGCTTAGAATGCTAACGATCGTTGAAAGGCGTTAAATATGAACAGCCATGGCATTTGCAATTTCAAATTTTTTGAAAGCCGTGTGTAGTGAAAATGATAAATGTTGGTAATATCTAATCAAGACATTTTTTAATTTCATAATATTGTTACAGCTTGTTCATCAACTGAAAGGCAAAAAGGCTTAAGACGCTAACGTCAATAAAAATCTTTAAAAATGAAAAGCAATCGAAACTGCAAAGTCTTATTATTTGAAAGCCTAGTCTGATTGAAATCATCAATATTGTTGAATTCAAAACATAACATAGTCCTATTATAAAAAATATTTCTAATTGGTTCGTCAATTGAAAGAGACATAAGTTTAAAACCATAACGATCGTTTGAAAGTGTTAAACATGAAAAGCAATCGCATCAGCAATTCATATTATTTAAAAGATGAGTATGATTGAAATGATAAAACATGATAGTATCTAACCAGAACATTGTCCATATTGAAAAAATTAATTGCAGTTGTTTCGTTAAGTGAAGGAGAAATAGGCTTAAAACGATAACGATCTTTAAATGGTTAAATATGAAAAACAATTACCACCACAATTCATTTCACATGAAAGTTTAGTATGATTAAAATGATAAATAATAATTATATCCAACCAGAAATTTTTCAAATTTTAAAATGTAGTTTCAATTGGTTCTTGAATTGAAAAGAAATAAGCTAATAATGCTAGCGATCGTCAAATAGCGTTAAATATGAAAAGCAATTTTAACCAAAATTCTTACTATTTGAAAGCCGAGAGTTATTTGTATGATCCATGTTATTGGTATATAATTAAATTATATAGGCTCAAAACGTTAACGATCGTTTTATTGCGTAAAATATGAACAGCACTTGGAACCTCAATTCATATTATTGAAAAGACTAGTATGATTAAATTAGTCAACATTGCTGCATCTAACAAGAATATGATGAAATTTAAAAAAAATGTAGTTTCTCTCTGTATAACAATTGAAAGAGACATACGCTTAAAATGTTAACGATTGTTAAAAAGTGTTCAATATGTATAGCAATTGTAACTGTAATTCTTATCACTTGAAATAAGAGTTTTGTTGAAATCAATACTATTGTTTATATCTAACTATGATATGATCCAAATTTACAAAATAATTTCATTTGGTTTAGAAATTGAAAAAGAGAAATAGGCTTAAAACGGTATCGATCATTAAAAAGTGTCAAATATGAATAGCAATCACTACCTCAACTCTTAATATTTCAAAGCCTAGTATGATTGAAGTAATCAATAATGTGTATAGTTAGCCAGAACATGATACATATTTAAAAAATAGTTTCAATTGGCTCGTTAGTTGGAAGAGAATAGGCTTCAAATGATAAGGACCATTTAATAGCGTAAAATATGAGCAGCAATTCCCATCGCAATTATTATAATTTGCTCTCATTGGAAATTTTTTATTGAATATTGCTGATAAATACCATATTGTTTGGGAGAGTATTCCATGACCCGATGACCGCTGGTATTGGAAGAAACTACTTAAGGTCAGAGATGAACTTAAGGGTGGAATCCTGTTCAACAACAGCAATGTAAGGTGGGTGCATTCTGCTAATGGCTTGTATAGTGCTACTACTGGGTACCATTAGTTGCATAGGGACATTCTAGTGACAAAGAAAGACAACTTTATTTGGGGTAAATGTTGCATTCCCAAAAACAGTTTTATAGCTTTGTATTGGATCCAAAAAAGTTGCAAACAAAAGACAGAATTATGAAGTTCATGCTGAATGTAGACCAAGGGTGTGTTCTTTGCAAACAACGAGAAGAAAAGGGGCACCATATGTTCTTTCAATGCTCTTTCTCTCAGAGTGTGATGTCCAAGGTGGCTACTAGGATAGGTAAGTCTACTGGCAATAGCTGGGAGGAATGAATTAAGAGTAGTTTTAGAAATAAAAGAAAAGCTATCACTGATTTCATGGTTGCTACTTTGATGGCATGCCGCTATTTCATATGGCAAGAGAGAAGTCAAAGAATTTTCAAATCAAAGCATCAAACAAGAGATATACTCTTTGAGCAGATCAGAGAAGTGATGAAGACTAAGGCTACACCTACTTGGAAATTTAAGCCTAAAGTTTTGTGCAAGATTGAGTCTTTGTTTTATGACTGACTGTTTGGTCTTAGTCTTAGCTTTTGTTTGAACCCTTCCTAGAAGGTGGAAAAATATAACTAGAACTTTGTTGGTTATTGCTTGCATTGTCCGGTTTTTTGGTAATAAAATTTATTTACATTTTACCCAAAAAAAAAAACCTAGGATGATATGAATAATTGTGAATTGGTAAATAAAAAATGAAATTTATAATGTTTTAAAAAAATAGTTTCAATTGGTTCATCAGTGGAATGAGAAATACGCTTAAAACGCTAACAATTGTTAAAAAGCATTAAATTTGGATAACAATTACAACCGCAATTTTTAATATTTGAAAGCCGAGTATGATTAAACAATCAATATTTT
>ONZA01014782.1:26512-39946 GCA_900322205.1 Kewa caespitosa | reverse complement strand
TAAGTCTTTCCAATACGGAAGATAGTTGAAGAATGATGGTCTTTTCTTCCACACATTCTTATCATGTGGACAAGCCTTCCTTTTTTTGCCAAAATTGTTAGTGATGTTCTTTTCTTTGTCATATACTTGCTTTCCAGTCAATGTTTCCAAAGCTTCCCTGAACTCTTGAGCACCATAAAATGTGGTCTTTAGCTTTCGATACGGATGTGAGTGTCGAAGCATTCTCTGATGACTAAGATTCACCGTCTTACCCCCGTGCACAAGTTGACGAGAACTCGTGTTCTTTTGGCAAATAGGACATGCTTTTTGTCCTTTCACACTATAACTGGAGAGATTTTCGTAAGCTGGAAAATCATTTATTGTGCGGAAAATCATGGCACGCAAAATGAATGACTCTTGACGGTATGCATCAAACACTGGTACACCTTCACTCCACAACTTCTTCATATCATCAAGAAGAGGTGCTAGATAAACATCAATGTCATTTCCATGCTGTTTTCGGCCAGAAATCAACAAACATAGCATAATGTATTTTCGTTTCATGCATAACCATGGGGGCAAGTCATAAATAACCATCATAGCCGGCCATGAGCTATGTTTGCTGCTAAGACTACCATGGGGGTTCACTCCGTCCATACGAAATCTGAATTTGAGATTTCTAGGTACATCAAAGGTAGGATACAATTCATTGATTTTCTTCCACTGAGGAGAATCAGCAAGATGGCGAAGCTTTCCATCATCGGGAACATTGTGATCTGCATGCCATGTTAAGTTCTTGGCACCTACTTGATTCCCAAACAATCGTTTCAACCTTTGTACTGGAGGCAAATACCATAGCACTTGGGCAGTTGGACCCCTTGATTTTGCATTAGGACTATCATCACCAACATCACCAACTTCACTACCCGGTTTTGGTTTGTCTCTGAAAGCCTTACATTTTGGATACTCGTTCTTCTCCTTATAATCGCCTCTAAAAAGCATACAATCATTAGGGAAAGCACGTATTTTCTGATACTGCATATCCATGGGACACAAGATTTGCTTGGCTTCTTATATACGAATCGGAAGCTCGTTGCTTTCAGGAAGAATATCTTGCAGGAGTTTGAGCAAGTCCATGAAGCTCTTGTCACTACACCCATATGCCGCTTTTAATTTGAACAATTTCAACATGGCGGACAATCGAGTATACTTAATACACCCGGGGTAGAGAGGTTTTTCATTATCACTTAACAACTTCTAAAGGACTTATGGCTTTTGAGTTAGCTCATCCTTGACATTATGTATCATTTCATCTAATCAATCCCCCACACAATCATCACTATTTTTTTGTAGCGCAATATCTTCTTGACACCCTTTATCTGAAACATAACCCGTAGGTACCAAAGTCTCACCATGCCATTTCCAGACGGTATACGTACGCCAAACCCCAGATTTATATAAATGGCCTTTTACTTCCTTGGAACGGAGCTTTGAGAGATTAGTACAACCATTGCAAGGGCATTAAATTGATACATTTTAATCACAACCAGAATTCTTGATAGCAAAGTCAATGATTGCATTATTGCCATCAGCATACTCTTGTGTCTTTCGATCGGCAAATATCCGACTTCAGTCCATAACTAGTGAAAAAATGCAACACGACCATTAAACTTTGAAATGTAACACTTTTTGATCTTACAATTTACACAAAAGTTTTCTTATTAAAGACACCTATAGCTACATAAATTGTTGTAGATAACCCATATACACAAAACCATGCCACAAAAGAACTATGAAAGTAGCACAAGAGCACAACGAACAATTGTTCTCTGCCTCTGCAACCAGGTTATGTGCACAATTAGGTTATGTGCAGTGTAGTGCAACATGTTGCAGTAGGCAGGGGTAGTGTACAGAAGGGTGGTTCTGGTAGTGTGCAGAAGTGTGCAAAAGGTGCAGTGTCATCGGGCCAGTGGGGGCGGGGTGGAGGAAATGTGAACTGCATGTGTGTGTAAAACACAACCATTCATAGAGTATACCATCCCAACACAACCAGGTTAATATAACATTGAAACAGTACAATATTCAAATAGAACAAGAAACAATAACCAATACTATCCAAACGTACACCACAAGATTTACTTGCTATGCAGTAAAACTTTCTTAAACACCCAACTCCTTAGTTCCCATGTATGGACATCACAATATGACATCAACCCATCAACAGACATCAAAATATGAGAGTAAACCATCACAATACCTCAAGAACAATAAAATAACCAACTATTTAATTTTGTTACTATAGCTCATGAAATTAGATTTCAATGCAAACTCATCAGACTAAAGGTTAGATCATAATAAAAAATTTCAATGTAAAGTCATGGCATCATGCACAATCTAAAAAATCAATACTTTATGGGAGAAAGTAAGGTCTTAGATTTACCAAACCACAAAAGGGCAATTGTGCTCGCTGGAACTTTGCTCGCCGATGTCCACCCAAAACCTACACACGCGAGTAAACCTGACCTTAGAAGCGAAAAACCTTGAGAAAGTATCTAATCTCCTTGAAAAAATACATTCTTCCACAATCAAAACGCATATAAACTAAGGAATATTTATTGTTGAGAGTGCAAAAAAATTGCTCGTGGAAAGCCGAACTTTGATGATTTTTACCATAAATTTTGCCACAATAATTTTCACCATAAATGTATAATCTGTAAATGTAAATGCAAACACATAGAGATGAAAAGTTGTGAAAACTTTCTGACCCATGGCTAGAATGGCACATAGAGGATTTGGGAAGGTTGATCTAGAAGTATCATCTAATCATCTCTTAATATCTGATAATCAAAGAAGACATGTTGACTGAACTTGAGTTTGACAAGGTCTCAATCCTCGTATCGGGACATGAACTTGACTTTGTATTAGCTCAACCATAGTGTTTAAGATTAATTAATTAATTAATGTTCAGGGGAATATGGCAATTTACATACAACAATCATGACATGCGATCAATGATACAATTGTACAAGCTAACCAATGATACAAGAAACATCGGTAAACTATTTTAAAATATGATTTAATTTGTGAGCGCTGATACAACAATGCGACCAGTGATACAAGGAAATAGTTTGCCCACTTAGCTTAAACCCACAAAAACCATGCTTTTCTTCCACTTCCTACATATTAAAGACTGATTTTAGCACTAAAACACCAACGTAAGAGAGACCTAGTTAATATTATGTCCTAAAATTTCAATCTTTATCATCAATGGCAAAGTCAAAGCATCCTACAATAACTGTAACAATATAGAAAAAGAGTGGGTGAAGGGGAAGTATTACTAACTGTGCTAGCCACTGATCGTAGTGTGCCTAATGGAGATCGGTCACCAATATACTAGCCCTCAACGCCGCCAAACCACAATGGATGTGCTAGCCGCTGATTGTAGCTGAATGAATGTAGAAACCAGACCCTAAACCAAAACCATACAAACGCGAGGAACTCGAACTGTAGCCGACGGTCTTTGTTTTTGCTGATGGAGGAAGCAACATATTCGATTGGGACGAAGATAGGGTTTCAGATTTAGGGGTTTAGATAGTGGATGAAGGGGAAGATTAAGGGTTTTTGGTGGGTGGTTGTGTATGGAGAATGTGAGGGGTGGGGTGAATTGCATGTAAGCGATTTGATTTCTCGCACGGTTATTTTTGGATCACATCTATTACTGCGGCGCAATTGTCCCCGACATTGTAATTAGTTTCCACATCTATTATGTCATTTCGAATTCACAGTGACTTAATAAATAAGCTCTGCGATTTTTTTTTTAACTACATATATAACGTCAGTTTAAAGAGAAACCGACCTAATAAACCAGAAAAATATTGATTTATTTACTATTTTGCCACTGTGTGTAATATTATGTTGGGTAATTGGGCAAGCGACGTAATAAACACGACGTATTAAACCAGTTTGTTCAACATAATATATTGGATTGCTACTAATATCTATTTTTTTGCGCATTTCCTAGTTGGATACAAAACAATTTTCACCACTAAATACTGGTCGTTAATAACTGTAAGTTAACCCGTCAATTTTTTTTTGTGACGATAAAAATGGTCGTAAATGCACAATTTTTGAGCTGCAAAAAGTTACTTACAACAAAAAAAACAGGTTGTAAACTACCATTAACGACGAGAAAAAAGCATGGTCATTGCACATCAACTTTCCTACAGGACACAAAATTCGTCGTAAACTATTAACGATGGTGGCTTCAACGACGAGTCACGACCGTACGCGTTTCTCGTCTTAAATAACCATTTATGACTGTTTTATGGTCTATAGCTACGAGTATTCCCGTCGTTCACAAGAAAATCTCTTGTAGTGTAGTGACTTGAGAAAATAAAGAAAAAATTTGCGAAAAGAAGAAAATAGGGGAAAATGTCGAAATAAAAAGGAAAAAAATGTCACAAATAAATAAAGATGAGGCAGATTTTACAAAAAAGAGAACTAAAATAAAAAATGTAAAAAAATTAAATACAAAATAACATAGAAAATGAAAAAGATGTATATATACATGTACATATGTACATGAAGAAAATCAAGCCACTTTATTTAGTAAAAAAAGTTGAATTGTTATTACCCTAAATTCATGACTAAAAAAGGAAAGAAAATATTTGTGCATAAATGTAAATTGAAAATAAAATATAAGTCTAAAATTAAATAAATTAATATTGAATTATTATTTTCTCCAATTTTGTGACATAAAAGAAAATAAAATGAAAAAAGGGAAATAAAAGAAAGAAATTTACGACCCCCCTCCCAAGGATTGCCTAATGAGGAGAGGACCCTCATAGCCTTTCTTAGCTTGGGATTCTTGCTGTAATTTCTAATATGCAGAATTTCGTATTTTTGGGTTTATATTTTATTTATTTTTTGTGGTTATTTATGGCTTTGAAAATATGTAAATTATATGAATAAAAAAGCTAAGGCTTGGGGTGAATGCTTTGTGGTTAATGGGTGATTTCTGGTAGAGTTTAGGGTTGTATTATTATATGCCGTAAGGCTAATGCATTGGTTTAAATAGGATTGCCAAATTTAATGCACCATGGCCTAGCGAATATGAGCAAATTCGTTGGCAATGTAGCAATTATGCCTATATTCGATCAATTACCAGTGAATATGGTGATATTTGTTGGAATTAGAACCATGCATCAGGGTGAAACGGTCAGGTAAGCTCAACAGACAACGAATGTGAGAGAAATTCGTGTCGAAACCCAACGAATATGGCGATATTCACTGGGTGCCTAGCAATTCTCGACAAGTTCACTGGGTGGGCAGCGAATAATTGTGTAATCGCTGGCGTTTGAACTTTCTCACGTAATATGTTTGGCTTTCCTTGGCGGGCAAGGTGTAAAATGGAAGGGCCTAGAAGTCTCTAGGGTGAGGTGAAATGAGCATTTTTTCCTTTGACTTTGTTTTACCTTGTTTTTTCTTTCGCATGCTAAAAATATCCATAAAAGATTCCTTAAGCAAGTTATCGTTATAGGGTCACATGGGCGACACTAATTTGTTGCCAAAAGAACAAACATTCATTTTATTGACATTGCCAAAGAGTACATTGGTTGAGGGATCATACACTTAGGAATGGGGGAGTCTAATTTTCTAGTCCTCTCCGGAGGAGAACGTCCTACATTAGAATCAAAATTGGAATCACTAGGACTAGAATAGGAATCACTAGACTTATACATAGGCCACATCCCTATGGTAACACTAAACTTGCGGCCATCGGAGGTAGTCCACTTGCAAGTGCGGGGCCATCCCTCTAGTATCCCGGTGGCGGGTGCGATCATCTATGATGAGTTGAACTCTTGATTCTGGATGGCGGATACCATGTCATCATCTTCTCGTGCTTGAGCCTTCTCTTGGCCAAACAAGAGCCCAAATGCATTATGCGGTAAAGGTTGAGCCCAATCAAGAGATAGTTGTTCTTCAAGCTTAGTGATTTCATCATCCAGAAGGTTGTAGTCCTCGAAAATTTTGAATCCTGGGATTAGATCGCATTCATAATAGGGGAAGTCATCACCTTTAGGAACGAATTGTCCTTTAGAAGTTTGGGGATAAGTGATCTTAGGGATATCAAAGGGAATACCTTCTCTTGTGGCCCTCTTTATTTTTTCCTCCCTTAACATCGATTCTTTTATTTCTTGAATCGAAGGAGCATAGCCTAGGCTGAACGAGTGGTTTGTGGTTTGTGCACACCGAAATGAGCTCGGGCCTTAGCGTTCTTCCCTAAACCAATCCACTGCACATAGCTCTGCTCTCGTAGGATGGCATTGACGTGTAGGTTGGAGTGAGGATCAAATTTGAATGGAATTTGATCATCCTCTTTGGCATTGACTTCAGGATGAAATCCCCAACAATCTTGATCTTGTTCTCCATGATCTATTTTTAACACATAGGTCTTGGATAAGGTGACCTTCATTTTGTCGACCTCAATCACAAGGGCCTTTCCATCGACAACCATTTTGACTTTCTCGTGTAGGGTGGATGGGCTGTCATTGACACTATGGAGCCAATGTCTTCCTAACACTAGGTTAAAGGTGGAGCGTATATCGATGACCAAAAAGATGACCTGTTTTTTCATGACGCCAGCATTTAAAATAATGTTGATGGATGCAAGCACGCTTCTTCCTGAGTTATCGTAGGCTCTTAAGCCTTGCGATGCCTGAGTAAAGTCGTACTGGATGCCTAAATGTTTTGCTATTCTATGCGGGCATACGTTCACAATGAACCTGTTATCGGCAAGGGCCATGGGTACATGGTGTTGATTACATGTTACGGTAAGGTATAATGCCTTATTGTGGTTCCCACCTTCCTTTGGTAGGTCTTCATCCAAGAATGCGATTGTTGATAGGCGTTGGTTAGTACGGTGCAAGAAGCTTGGTTTTAGGTGACTTTAGATGTTATGGGTACGAGAAATAAGCTACTTTTCCATTATCTTGTGATCTGAGCTTAATAGCACGAATGGGAGCTTATGTGCGTTTGAAGGAGCCTGGGGCAATTTTATCATTTCAAGCCGTGCATTTGAGACAAATTTGGACAGTGGGTAATGTCAACATAAATCTCTAGTGCAGGAGAGAAGCCTTCGAAGCGAGTGCGGGATCAAGAGCTTGGACGAAGAGCAAAGTGTTCGAAGCATCCAGAATGTGCTTCCCGTAGCGCGACCCTAAGTGCGATGCGCAAAAGTGTCATTTAAGTATCGAGAACCTCTTTCGCGCTGAGCGACCCTGGGCGTGTTGTGAGCTTCTTTTCAACTTTTAGACTTGCTATCTAGATCGAGCTCCGCGCTGCGCGACCTAGGTTAGTTTGCGAGGCGCACTTTCTGCCGCTTAAGTTATTCTTCTATTTCAAGCACTAGTATAAATAGGTTTTTGAAAGGCCTTTTAGGATTCATCTCTTGAACTTTCTTGAACCTTTTCTTCTTCCTTTTTCATGGTGATTCCAATAGAGATTGTAACTTAAACTTCTTATCTTGGATTGATCAATTGAAACTACTGATCTAAAACTGTGAGATTCTTAAATCTCTTATTATTTCTTGACTACTATTTCATTAATTATTGTTATTTCATGATCTTTGCATGTTTTAGACTTGGAGGCCTACTTGTTTGATGCATGTATTGATCTACTGCTAGATTTAAGATCAGATTCATTGAATTGATCTTATTTCATGAGTAGCAACTAGAACTTATGTTGTATGACTGATTCAACCTTGCTAGTTTTAGGGTTTTGAAATATCTTGTTAAATAATCCCGGTGTGAGATTATTTACTTCCTAACTGGTTCCCTGTCCGTTAATGCTACTTGTTGATTGAACCTAGATGCTGATTGGATCAAGTTATTCATTGGTTAGGATTTTGTAGTTATGCTTATCGTACTACTTTACTACGTTTAAGGAGAGCTGAAGGGTCACTCTTTTGCAATAGGTAGTCAAGACTTAGTAGGAGAATTTGTGTATCCGTGATCAGTCGAAAGAACAGTAGTGGATATTGATCAAGCCAAGACATGTCTCTTGTTGACTTCCCATTACTTATTTGATTGTTCGTTACTTAGTAATTATCTAGATATTTGTTTCTTGTTATTACAACCCATTCTACAAGATAAATCCCTCACTTGTTACTTTGCATTTACACTAGAAAGAATTGAGAAATTCCCTCCCCTTGTGGATTCGATCCCTACTTCCACTACTACATTAATTTGGAGTACAATAGTAGGTTGATATTTGATTTATCGATAGAACTTAGACTCTTCAATCGTGGTGAGCGATCTTCCCATCATAAGGAAGCTCCCCAGCTTATCGAGAGACGTTTCAGGAGAGACGTTTAGTTTATTGAGTGCAGCAAGGAGTGCTTGCCTATGCTACATTGACGAAGCTAAAAGTTGCCTGATCATTGGCCTTCATCTTTTTAAATTGATTTAGCATGGGGTTACCGAGTGGTTCCTATACCACTAATACTTTTCCCTTGTCTCTCGGGTTTCTTTGGTTTGGGATTGACCATCTTTTATCCCATAATATCTTCCTGATCTAGTAAAGTCATTGACGTCACCCCCCATATTTCGTGTTCACACAGCCAGGAATCATTATAAATTTCATTACATCTTAGGGATGAATCCCATGCATCTTCTTCATCGCTATCCAATATTTCATTAATTCAAGTGCTCGGGTGGTTATATTGGTTCAAAAAGTAAGGTAGGATTGAAACCTAGTTCATTATTCGTTACGGCAAAAATGGACTCCTCGTGAGATGCAAGGGGACTTTTTTATTGTTTGGGGCATGAGTGGCCTTTGGCAATGGTATTGTGCCATTGTCCATGAGGTTTTGGACTATATTTCTAAATGTCCAACACTTATCGATTTTGTGACCCTTGCCACGGTGATATTTGCAAAAATAAAATTAAATCATAGCTCTTGGCCGTTTGTCCTCTAGGACATCAGGAGTGGGCCCCATTGGCTATAAGTAGTTTCCTTTACTAATCGCTCAAGATATTGAGTGAGAGTCTTCACCAATAGGGCATACACTCATCGCTCTCGATGTTGAGGCGTGCCCTTGTTGAGGGCATTGACCTCGTTAACAATCACATTGAAGTGTATAGTTCGAAGCAAATCCTTGATTGTTGATAAAGGATGCCAAAAAAAAAAAAGAAAGAAAGAAGGAAACAGAGATTAGGGGGTGAAAAGGTACAAACTCTGGCAAGTAGCGGAGATCATGGAGGAGACGACCTTCAGGGTCGCCTAAGTCTCCTCCGAGTTCATTTGCAAGGTCAAAAGAGAGACAACCGTTAGTGAAATGAAACTGCTGAAATTATATATGAAAAAAAGAAGCAAGGTTTGCATGCACACCCTGTTGTTCCCCTCACGCAAGGGAAGGTACTTGCACTCGTCATCCCGTTTGTCCGGAACCTCAAGTATGACACGAGTCCTCGACTTGTCCTCGTGGCTGATAGACAAAGTAAGCACAGGAATGCGCACTTCCCCCTGAAATAACAAAGAAACCCAATTAGAGTTCATCAAACACAAGCAAAGTTAAAAGCAAGGAGGCATAGTAGAAGGCTTACCTCAGCAAAAAGAAGAGTAGCTGGCATCAGACGCTCACTGCAGAATGCCTAGTAAGTGGCCCGGGTTGTCATCACCCAGCTGTTTGATGAAGTATGAAAACTCAGCACCTCGCGTAGCCTCCTTGAACTCCCTCGCAGAAAGGCAGTCCAGGTAGAAGACGGAGTCCAGAGAATCCTGAGGGACCTCAAACCTCCCGATGGTCTACCGAGTCACTCGCTCGATAAGAAACCACACACGACCGAAAGGGCCTTCGAACAGGATCCTCTTCAGATCGTACTCCCGAATTGCATGACGAACCTCATTTGGGATGCCGGTCACATCTAAGCATGGAATCCACGAGACCTGTAAAGAAGCAAAAAAAAAAAAAAAAAAAAAAAAAAATTAGATCAAGTATAAGGTGCATAATGCACAAATCAAAGAACAAAATACGTGCAATCCATGAATACCTAAAGTGCTGCCAACTTGTTCAGCATCCGCCTCTACTTCAGGAGAGGAAGCTCACCAGGTGCGGTGTGGTACACCGACGATCAACGAGCCAAGATAGGGAAGGATCGAGGCTGGTTGCAGTGCGGCCCAAGAACTGGAAAGTCCTCGTAAAACCATATCTACACATAAGAAGAGAGTTAGAAACTCAGATTACGAACAACGAACACGAGGTAATCGAAGGGTAAAGAGGCATTACCTCGATCACATTCCATAAGCTGCTGAGGAGAATGTCATTGTTCTTCACTTGACCGCATCCATGCCTCAAGTACTTCATCAGGGTCAGATAACCAGGCGCGCCCCAGTGATAACCAGTGATTCTCCTGAAATCCTCGAGGGCTGGGAGGTAAGAAAAGTAGAGACGGCTAAACTTGTCCGCAATCAAGGTGCAAGCCAAGAGGTAGGCAATGAAGGCATGCAGTGTCTAATCCAGCGTCATCTCATCAAGATGCTCGGTAAGGACATCTCTGCAGATCGAGTAAGGGATTGATGCATCATTAGGGGTCGTAAGCCGTGCAAAGTCCGGCCCAAAGATGTCCTTCCGCCTCTCCCGCTCACTGGAGAAGGTAGCGTACAAAGGCAGAGGATCGCATATTAAACCTACACCACTAATCAGCCCGAACTCCGACGGCATGATCGTCATCTTGCCCATCAGGAGGTGGAAGGTGCCGCTCGTATCCCAGAAGCACTCGACACGAGACCATAGGGCCATATAGTTCACGTACTCGCAACTGGAAAGTGAACCGAACAAAGAGGTAAACCCGGTATCTTCGAAGCAGACGATAAAATCGTCACCTAGATCCCTAGTAAGAGAATGGTATGTGGAGATAACCTCACCTATACAACCGTAACCTCTCAAGTGCGCCTTGTTCTCCTATGAGAAGATTACATACATGATATAATCAATAAGAATAGCTTGAAAAATCATGGACAATGCGCAAGTACACCTATGCATATGAACGACGAGCATTTCGGCACTTTACTTAACAAAACAAATCATACAACACATGAAATGTGTTCTAAACCAAAAAAACACGAGCCAATGGGTTTCTTTTGATGCTTTATGGAAAGACAAACACAATACGAATCACAAAAAGTGCATTTTCTAACAAGAATTCGATGAAAACTCTAAGTGGCATTTTGTTGAACACTTGGCGTGCATGACTCAAAAATACATGAATTCACAAAATTCACACATGTCAACGTCCCTTCATAATCAACCTTCATCCATACATCACATATACATCCCAAATTGCATCCCAATTCCATCCATACATCACATACACATCAAAAATCAACAAAAATATATGAATTTCGCAACATTACAAAGTGAAGTTTCGAAGCTTACCACTCGTTGCCTCGCACTGTAGGACAAGTGATCATCGGGGTTAAGCAAGAGCATTAAAGGATTCCACTCTCCCTCTGGTTGCCATTCGCGCCGGATGAATCAATCCGCAGTTCGGAGCTCCTCCTCGACCTTCTTCCTTTTGTACTTCGGGACAACTACGGGCCTACCCTGGAAAATGTGATGAACCGGCCCCACCTGGACCACCTGGACCTGGCCTACCCTGTTTATTCATTTGGCCCCACTGTAGCGCTATTGAAAATCTTCCCTTTTGGCGCCCACCTATTTGTTATATATTGTTCAAAATATTCGACCGTCGTTTTATAAACGCGGGTATTCAAGCATGGAACTGTTCAAATTAATACAGTCCCGAGAAAAAATTCACCCCAGAAGGTTGGTTCCAAAATCTAATAGTTTCTCTTTTGGCTCAATCAGCTAATAAGTGAAAAAAAATTTGACCTACACGGTCAATTAAATATTTGAAAAAAAAAATATCATTCTTATTCGGATAGTCAGTAACTGCCCAAAACTCTCCTTTTCTTCCTCAGGTAGGCAATAAATACCCAAAATTCACTTTTCCTACTCGGGTAGTCAATAAGTACCCTTATATCCACTTTAAATACATTTCTGACCCAAGGACGTTGCTAAACTCCTTCAAACACATTTCCGACCCCAGAATGTCGATAAACTCCTTCAAATCTATTTCTTACCCCAGAACGTCGATAAACTCCTTCAATCTACTTCAAACACATTTCCGACCTGAGGATGTCGATAAACTCCATCAAATCCATTTCTGACCCCAGGATGTCGATAAACTTTTTCAAATCTATTTCCGACCCTAGGATGTCGATAAACTCCTTCAAACACATTTCCGACCCCAGGATGACAATTAACTCCTTCAAATCTATTTTCAACCTTAAGATGTCTATAAACTCCAAAAATATTTCCGACCCCAGGATGTTGACAAACTCCTACAAACACATTCTTGACCCGGAGACATCGATAAAATCTTCCTCAATTTTATTCTGACCCAGGACGTCATTCACAGCCTGTATCATCCTTCACGAAGGATAAAGGGCATGTACCCCTTAATCATACATTTTAAGCTACCCACTCGGTAAGCTAAGTGCATCCTACTCTTGGAAAAAGGCATACTTTGACCTTTGCCACTCGGCGCCTCGGCCAAACTGGGGGCATCTGTTGGCACAAAAATTTGTCCCCTAAATGACCCTATGACGATAAATAATCTACGATACTGCTCCCAGAATTTTCTAATAGGCGAAATAATAAAAACCCGAAAAATCCAAAGTCAACCGAAGTCAAAGGGTAAAATGGTCATTTCACCTCACACTTGAAGCTTCTAGATATTTCCCCTAGGATTCCCGGCCAAGGGAACCCCAAACAGTAACGGACGTAATAAATCAAGAGCCATCGATTAGGGACAAAATCATTGCCAACCTAGCGATTTGCCCCATAATCGATTGGAGCCCAGCGATAACCATATTCGCTGGACCTTCCATCAATTTGTTCTTATATCATTCTCCATTGATTTTCCCCTAACTGTTACAACCCAGATGCATGGTTTAGCTCCGAGCAAATAGCCTCATATTCGCTGGGCACTGATGGAATTTTAGGAAAATCACCCGATCACCTAGCGAATTGATCCACCACTATATAAACCCATGCATTAACCATAGTAAACAACAATTAACAAGCAAAAACTCGGCAAAAACTCCCCAGCAACCAGAAGCCTTTCCTCTCAAGCTTAGGAATCATTTGTGACTACTTTTTTCATAATTTCCTAAGCCAAAATCCACAAAAAACCTTAAAAACACAAAAACCATTCCATCAAAATTTCATGTATAACAAAATCCGGTGCTAATCCCATCTAAAGGTAGATTCCCGAGGGTCCTCCCCTCCTAAGGCACTCCTTAGGAGGGGAGTTGTTCATTTTTCACATTTAATTTCCTTTTATTTTCATTTTATTTCTATTTATGTCACAAGATTGGAGAAAATAGTAA
>ONZA01014782.1:13983-26355 GCA_900322205.1 Kewa caespitosa | reverse complement strand
GGATAGTTGCACATTCTGCCTCATTTCTATTTTATTAATTTTTTGCATTTACTTAATTTTATATCATTTTTCTTTCTTTGTGCATTTTTCATTGCATTTCTCTCTTTTATGCATATCTAAATATTTTTTCTGATATTTTTTTTTCAATAAAACACTTAATTTTTGAAATTTGTAATTCAATATTACTTTATAGAATTACAAGACTTATATTTGTATATTATTATGTATTATATTATAAATTTATTTTGTTGCCCATTCGGTAACGTTATAATCCCATGGACATGTTGGTTTATCTAATTGGTTTAATTATGGACAAATGAATGATGCATGATTACCTAAATAAAGTGTATGAAGATACGACATTGAAAACATTTAGGATTAAATCACTTATGGAACCAAATCGAATTACAAAGCTCTAATCCGCAACTAGTGGCCATTAGTAAGAACGGGCAAACTGGATGCATCCCATCTAATTTATACCTTCACTCCTGAGTCTAGACATTCGTTAAATGACTAAAGGAGTCAAAAGATGGTTTCCTGATTTTCCTAAAATAAGGTGGCAACTCTAAACATCCCATTTCTGCCATTTCGCACATTGCAAAAAAATGACGATTACACCCCATACACACACCCCATTGCCGTGGGGTGTACACGTGCCTTATTTCAACTTCCGCCTCTTCCTCTCACCCGGGAGTGGGAGGGCCGTGGCCCCTAAACATTCATGACCTTCGTCAAAAGATGGCGAGAGAGGGCTGCCCATATGGTAAATAAGCCCTCTGAAAGAGACCAAGTGCGTACCATAATACGCAATTTGAGACTCGAGTTCAAAAAACATATGATCTTTCCACCCATGGGCACATTCTTGCAAATTAGGAAAGTAGGTTTGGCGATTGTAAATGAGCTTCCCAATATAGAAGCTAATTGGACTAAGGGTAGCAATAACAACAACAACAGTAAGTGGAATAATACTGCAAAGATTAACAAGGTCAATGCCCTCAACGAGGGAACGCGTCAACGTGGAGAGAGATGAGCTTATGCTCCATTGGGTATGACTCTCACCGAAGGCTCTCGAACGATTAGTAAAAAAGAACTATTTGCAGCCAATTGGGCCCACTCCCGACGTCCTAGATGACAAAACGTCCAAGAGCTATGATAAAACAAAATATTGCAAATATCACCATGGCAAGGGCCAAGAAACTTATAAATGCTGGACTTTAAGAAACACATTCCTAGACCTCATTGATAATGGCACATTACCATTACCAACGGTCGCTCGTGCCCCAAACAATAATAAGAATCATTCACATCTCACGAGGAGTCCATTTTTGCCATATCAAATGATGACTTAGGTTTCGATCTTACCTTACTTATTGAACCCATATCACCACCCGACCACTTAAGCATTAACGGTATATGGATAGTCATGAAGAGGATGCATGTGATGCATCCCTAAGGTGTGACGAGATTTACGACGATGCCTGGCAATCCAAACAAGAGATATGGGAAACTAACATTGATAACCTTACTAGGTCGGGAAGATATTATAGAAGAAAAGATGGTCCACCCCAGACTAATGAAAACTCGAAAGACAAGGGGAAAGAAGTAGTGGAAAAGGAACCACTCCATAACCCCTTGTTAAATAAATTAAGAAGGATGAAGGTCGATGTCACAATCGGGCAACAGTTAGCTTGGTCTTTGAGGCATAGGCAAGTACTCCATGCCACACTCAATAAACTAAACATCTCTCTTGAAATGTCTCCCGAGGAGCTTGTGTGCTTCTTGTGAAGGAAAAATCGCCCACCGCGATTACATTCTCGAACGAAGACCTACCAAAGGGAGGTCGGAATCACAATAAGGCACTATACCTTACAGTAATATGCAATCAACACCATGTACCCATGGCACTCGTCGATAACGGGTTCACTGTGAACGTATGCCCACTTAGAACTTGAAAACGTTTAGACATCTAGTAAGACCTTGTACAGACATTGCAAGGCTTACGAGCCTACGATAACTCAACAAGAAGCGTGCTCAGTACCATCAACATCAATGTAACTGCTAGTGTCATATATAAACGGATCCCCTTTTTGGTCATCGATATACCTTCCACCTTTAACCTACTACTAGGGCGACCGTGGCTCCATAGCATTAATGCCATGTCGAGCACTCTTCACCATAACATCAAAATGGTCGTTGAGGGAAAGGTCCTTGTGATTAAGGCAGACCAAATGAAGGTCACCTTATCTAAGACCCACGTCCTAAAAATAGATCAAGGCGAAGAAGACGAAGACTTTTGGGGCTTCAACCCCGAAATCAACAACATTGAGGCTGAACAAAATCCATCCAATTTTGATTCTCACATAATCCTACACGTCAATGCCATCGTGTGAAAAAAATGCTACAGGCCTGGGATGGGCTTAGAGAAGAACGCCCAAGGCCCGAGCTCATTTCAGTGGGTGCAAACTATGAACCTTTCGTTCGGTGTAGGGTATGCTCCTTCTGTTCAGGAAATAAAAGAATTGATGTCAGGGGAAGTGGAAAGAGAGAGGGCCATAAGAGAAGGCATTCCCTTTGATAGGCCTGAGCTCATTTATCCCCACACCTTGAATGGACAATTCGTTCGCACGGACGACGACTTCTCCTTTCATGGATTTCCCGAACCTTACTACCTTAGAGAGGAAGGAAAGCTAATCTCAGGATTCAAAATTTACAAGGATCGCGACCTTATGGATGAGGAGATCCCTAAGCTTCAAAATAGCTACCTCTTGATCGAGCTCAACTTTTGCCTCATAATGCATTTGGACAAGAGAAGACTTGAGTGTGAGAAGACGACAATGCGCATCTGGCTTCTAGAATGAAGAGTTCGATCCTTCGGATCTTATCGCACCCGCCACCGGCATACTTGAGGGACGGTGCCGCACCTACATTTTGACTACTTCCGACAAGTGCAAGTTTATTGCCACCATAGCAGAAGGACCTATGTTCGAGTGTAGTGATTCTGATTCTATTTTAATGATTCCGATTCTAATGCTAGTATAGGACTTTCTCCTCCCGAGAGGATTAGGAAACTAGACTCCCCCATTCCCAAAGTGTATGATCCTTCAATCGATGTACTCTTTGACAATATCAATAAGATGAATGCTAATTCTGTTACTCCCTTGATTGTTTTGTCACTGATGGATCCGCTGATGATAAGTTGCTCATGAAAGCCATGCTCGAACATGAAAAAGAACTTTGGTAATTGAAGAAACTGAAAGTTAATGACAAACCGCAAAAAGTACTCTAACTCCAAACGAAAGATCCAATCATATAAGCCTCTTAAAGGAACTTATAGATGTCTTCGCATGGTCTATAAGGACATGCCGGGAATTGATCGATCTATAGCCGAGCACAAAATCCCACTTTTCCCTAACTCAAAACTTGTTAGGCAGAAATTAAGGAGAATGAAGCTAGAATGGGCTTGAAAGATAAAGGAAGAGGTAAAAAACAACTCAACGTAGGATTTATCGTAGTCACCGATTACCCCAAATGGGTAGCCAACATTGCCCCTGTCCCAAAAAAGGATGGACGAGTAAGCATGTGTGTGAATTTTCAAGATTTGAATAAGGCGTGTCCTAAAGACAACTTCCCTTTACCTCATATCGGCAATCTAGTTGATAACACCGCAGATCATGAGCTCTTATCTTTCATGGACGGTTACACGGCATATAACCATCTACTTATTGCCGAGGAGAATATGATAAAAATCACTTTTATAACCCAATGGGAACATAATGTTATCGTGTCATGCCTTTCGGGTTGATAAACGCTGGGGAAACTTACCAAAGAACAGCATAAACTTTGTACATGACATGATGCACAGAGAAGTCAAAGTATACGTGGACGACATGATCGTCAAGTCTCAAGGCCCAGAAGTGCATATAGCCGATCTCTGCAAATTCTTTGAGAGATTAAGGAAATAAAATATGAGACTAAACCCAACAAAAATGTGCCTTTAGAGTTACGTCGGGGAAACTCTTAGGATTTATGGTCAGTTCTAGGGGCATTGAGGTTGATCATTCAAAACTCAAAGCAACAGTTGAAATGCCTCCCCCGAAAACCGAAAAAGAAATAAGAGGTTTCCTAGTAAGGCTTCTGTATATTAGTCGATTTATAAACAAGTTGACTTTTATATGAAAACCAATTTTAAAAAAGCTAAAGAAAAGCGTAAAAGTTTAATGGGACGATCAATGCCAAAAATCATTTGACAAAATTAAAGAATATTTGGCCAACCTGCCAATATTAGTCCCAACGACTCCAGGCATACCACTCATATTATACTTGACGGTTATCGAAACAGCAATGGGGGCCATGCTAGCCCAAGAGGTCGATGAAAAGGAAAAGGAAATATACATTTCTTGAGTAAGAAATTCCTCGAGTATTAGATACGCTATTCTACTTTGGAAATGACATGTCTCACCGCAGTATCGGCAACCAAGAAACTGAGGCATTATATGCTCAATCATATAGTGCGGATAAGATCTCGACAAGACCCACTAAAACATATCTTTCAAAAGTCCATACTTAATGGAAGGATAGCTCCTAGTACTAGCATGCTATTCAAATTTGACCTCAAATATGAGATTATAAAAAGGATAAAAGGGCATGCCATTTTCGAATATCTGGCCGACCATCCTGTGAAAGACTAAGAAAACAGGGAAGAATATGAATTTCTCGACGAAAACAGGACTTGGCTCACGTACTTTGACGTGGCATCAAATAAAAGACAATATGGCGTAGGAGTATTGTTAGTCTCACTAGATGTGGCACATAACCCATTATCGAAAAAACTTGACTTTCAAGCCACAAGCAATGCTGCAAAATATGAAGCTTGCATTATAGGACTACAAGCTGCACTAGCCATTGGGATTAAGACCCTTAGGGTATACGGAGATTCCACCTTAATCATTAACCAAATCTCGAAGAAATGGAAAGTCAAAAATGAGAGCTTGGCCCTTTACCAAGCGCATTTGGAAAAGATAGACAAAAACTTTGCAGAAATCCACTATACCTACCTTTTCGAGAGAGGACAACAAATTCGCAATGCTGTCTCCAAACTGGCATCTATGATCACCATATCCCACCCGAAATGAAATCGATGCCAATATACATCAAAAGGAGGAAAGAACCTGCTCACCATTATGCCTTTGAAGTGGACTCCCTAGAAAAAGACCCATGGTATGCCGACATCGTCAATTACAAGTTGGGAGATGAATATCCCCCTGGGTGTGAACCCACGGGCACAAATGGCCATTCTCCTTCTCGCTAGTCAATACGTGGTATACCAAGACTGATTATATAAGGAAACCCCATATAGAGTTAGCTTGCTTTATGTCAACAGAGAACATGCGAAATGAATAATGGGAGAAGTGCATGAAGGAGTATGCGGCTCGCACATTAACGGTTGCACACTCGGTAACAAATTAGTAAGGCAAGGCTCCTATTGGACTACGATGGAAAAGGATTGTAACCAATATGTTCAACGATGCAAGCAATGCAAAAGCCATTCAAATTTGCAACATACGCAGCCTTCAATACTCTACAGTCTCACTTCCCCTTGGTCATTCTCGACCTGGGGAATAGACATCATTAGAAAGATAAGTCCTACAGGTACAAGCGGACATGAGTACATTCTCGTTGCCATCGACTACTTCACCAAGTGGCTCAAAGCAGAGTTCTACTGAAAGTTGACTTTAGAACAACTCACGAAGTTCATCAAAAACAATAAAGTCTGTCAGTATGGAGTCCCGAATGAAATTATAAGTGACCCTGATAGAAAACTACTAACCTCTTGCAAGAATACATGATATAGCACCGAAGGTCATCATCCTAAAGGCCCAAATGAATGGCGTTGTCGAGGCGGCAAACAAAAACATTAAGACCATTCTCCAGAAAATGAGCAAAAATTACAAAGATTGGCCTAACAAGCTTACTTTTGCGCTTTGGGGGTATAGAAGAACCTTTCGAACATCCACGGGCGCCACGCCATACTCAGTTTGCTTTGGTATGGAGGCAGTCCTTCCCATTGAAATCAAGATACCTTCCCTTATGCTCATTTTTGAAAGTAAAATTCCCGAGACCAACTGGGTAAGAGAAAGATATGAACATTTAGTCTTGTTAGACAAAAGGCGTCTAAGCGCCTTACACAATGTTCAAATGTATCAAAGGAGAGTGGCTCGCACCTTCAACAAAAAGGTGCGACCACGTTCGTTAAAAGAAGGGGACTTGGTTTTAAAAGAAAACCAAGCAACCCTACGAGACCCATGCGATAAGTTTAGCCCTTATTTGTCCAGGCCGTACATCGTGAAGAAGATTCCTTCCGGAGATGCGGTCAAACTCATGGATCTAGACCAATTGAAAAAAATTTACGCATAAATTCCAAAATTTTAAAATCATAAATTTCCATATATTATCCAAGATAATATTAGGCATTCAAAAAATAAACAAAACAAAATCTTTTATCTTCTTGAACTACGTTTCGCCTGATTCCCATTCGGATATGTAGGTAACACCACAATGGCCCGGCCTATGCAAAAAATAATCATCATCAAAATCGCTTAACAAGAACTACGTTTGACGTGATTCCCATTCGGATACGTAGGTAACCCAAAAAGGGCCCGGTCTAATAAAAAAAAATTATTCTTCTTTATCAAATCGCTTTACACGAACTATGTTCGGCTTGAGTCTCATTCGGATACGAAGGTAACCCCACATGGGCTCGGCTTATTAAAAAAAAAAAATGAACACTTCTTTTTCCGTAGAATATGTGAAAAATTAAAACATTGGCAGAATGCACTATGCGCTACACTATGCCCATAGTGCGAAACTCCCAGTATCCACTATGCTCAACACTATGCCCAAAGTGTAAGACTTGAAGTCCATACTATGCTTTGGGCTATGCGCATAGTAGAAATTGATGGGCTTCGATCATCTATGGCTTCAATTTATCAAATGTAATTTTAACAAACTAAAGAGATAATTTTGGAAAAGACATTCTCTTTTCGAAAAATTATAAAAATTGATAGAGCATAGTTATAAATATTGTTCAAGTGCCATTATTTTTTTTAGCAATAGTGAATTTTTATTTCAGAAAGAGACATTCTCCTATATTCAAAAAGTTATTCAAACAATAAAAGAGAGAAGGAAAAACAAACGGCAAAAAAATTCAAGAACAAGCTTGGCCTATACCAGGCGATTATGACCATATTCGCTGGGTGCTTAGCGGTTATGATCATATTAACTGGATCTCCAAAAAAATTTCTGATATTCGCTAGAGACCAGCCTAAACGTTCAAAACAGAATGCATTCTGGTGCATTATGGTTCTAAAAAGCACCAAGAAATGAAGATAGCGATTCAAAGAAATTGATGCGAACTTGAATTGATAACAAACAAAGATGGTGAAAGTTTCATTTTATTGATTGTGAAAGTCCAACTTACATGGATTTCAAATGACAAAATAGTTCCTAGAGTGGGAATTAGCAAAAATTACATCAAAGAAATCCTAGAACTGAGGACCCTGCATATCACTCCTCCTTTTCCTTGGGAGGACGACGATCTTTGGGGGAGCCGCGCTAGTACTGCCTCATCTTTGCGACGCCATATGAGATGTGTCTTCTTCCTCCTTTTGGGAGTCGCCTCCTCCATAGGATAGACCTCCAGAGTTTGCGGCTTTGCCTTAGCTTTCTTCTTTGGTGGTGGGGGATACTTCTTGTTTGGTTGATCAATTGTTCAAATGTTCAAATGCATCGAAGGAGCATGAGTTGGAGGTTGTGCTTGCCTTCTCAACTCTTATTTTTTGTTCTCCCTCGATTCCCTATGCTTTCTAGGGTCCTCGAAGATCATCCACGCAAGGTACTGACCCATCACATATGGTTACAAAGTCTTACGGGGCACTACCCAACGTGGGCGCTCTTTCCAATAATTTCCCCAAACTGCTAGTTCCCTAACACTCAACTTCGTGGTCATTTGGATGTTATTATCTTCCCTAGGGATTCACCGGGCCAAACCATATTGTAGCAGAACACGAGTGGGGTGAAACGTCAATAGATGGGCAAAACTAACAAGGCGGGTATGAGGGATTTCTTCAACACATACCACCATGGGAGTAAGGTGCCACCATGGGATGTGCCAACGGACGGTGGGGTTTCCTCCAAAGTAGATGAGTCATTAAACAAGGGTCCTCTCCGTGTAAAGCCTTTGACGGGACGGGAATCGCATAGGCGAGTTGGCATTGAGGGCATTCGGTTTCTTCACCAAGCGATGGTGTTCCAAGAGCCAAATCTACAAAATAAAAGAAAAAGATCATTATTCATCCCTCCTAAACGGAAAACGTGGAGGTCGGGAAGCCAAAACTTTATTGAAGCTCTCAAAAGAAAACAAACAAGCTTGACTTTCTTAAGGGTAAAAAAATGCTTAGATTCAAAATGTTAGCCTTTGCCTCTCCTCTAAGGACATGGAGTTCATCTAAGTATCGAACGATTTCTCGAAGTAGTTGGCCATGAAATCGGGAAGAGTTTTCAGCGAAAAAGAGTTAAGGAGTGTGCGAGCTTAAGAGAATGCGTACTCTAGATGCAGAACCTTCCATGAACGACGACATTTTTATAGCAAGGCATGTAAAAAAACTCGCAATGGGAAAACGCAGCATTAGGCCTTCGACACACCCAGCGAATATGCCTATATTCGATGGGGACCTAGTGATTACACGCTTATTCGCTAGAAGCACAGCGAATATACTTATATTCGCTAGCTTCCAGGCAAATTTTACCCATATTTGCTAGCCGCAAAACAAAGTATAAGTGTTCATTCACTAAAATCGATTTAATTTGGGATTAGGCTTAATGTGTTTTTTGCTTTTAATCCCATTTGCTCCCCTTGTAAATGTTTTTTTATTGTTATTTTAATTCATTTTTTATTCATTCATTCTTTTATTATGTGTATATGTGTGTACATGGATACTTATTGCAACTTCGACATAAACTTTTATTTATTTCTTTTATTCATTTTCATTTTATTCATTCTTTATCATTATTCTTTTATTACATGTATATATATACATAAACACTAGCAACAATTTCAAAAATAAAACTTTTATTATCAATAATATTTATTTGTTTACGAAAAAAAAAAAAGTGCAAAAGGTTCCTCACGGAGTCAACATCTTACAAGGAACGGACTAGCCCTCATCCCCGCCTACACTACGAGGAGGTGCCGAAGCGACACACCTCTTACTGGAAGGTCTCGCATCCTTGTGGCTTGGATGTACCTCCAGAATTGTTTCTAGGTCCGCCAACCCTCTGGTGCAAGGAATGAGGAACAAGTCAACGACGCGATCGCCAACAGACTCGAGATCCCTCGCCTGCTCCTATACCTAGGGCAGGTGGCGAGCATCACCTGCACGACCCTTAGCCATGTGGGTTGAATGGCTCAAACCCTGAACCCGAGAGGTATGACCACCTCTATGTTGTGAGTGGGCCACAAGAGGCCTCGCCTGTCTCGACGTCGGCATCTGTAGAGGCCAGATATATTAAACAACATAAAAAAGATGGCGTTAACAAAAAAAGAAGGCAGTAAAGATGTACCTCTCTCGCATGAGTACGAGAGGAGCAGCCAAAGCTGAAAAGTCGCCACATGTGCTTCTTCATGGCGTAGATGACCTTCAAGGTCACCTTGGTCTCCTCCAGGTTCATCTGCTATGTAAAAATGTTTGCAAAAGGCATCCACTATAATCATAGAAAGAAAATGAAGTGTCATGCATACCACATGACTCCCTTACATCAGGGACCATGAGCGTGACACGAGTCCCAGACTCGTCCATGTGGGTGATCGACAAGGTCGGCACCGGAATGCGCACTCTGCCCAGAAAATAATAAGAAAAAAAAGAGCTCCATCATAGTTCATGAAAGTGACATTGAAACCAAAATCAAAAGGCCAAGTAAAACCTTACCTCAGCAAAAAGATGAGTGGCCGACATCAGGCAATCTCTACATACGCCTAGTGAGAAAGAGTCGGGTCATCGTCGCCCAGCTGCTGGATGAAGTAAGAAAATAGAGTGACTCGTGAAGCAGCTCCGAACTCCTCGGCATCAAGGCAGTTAGCCCAAAACACGAAACCCGGAGGATCGAAAGGGACCTCAAATCTGCTGACCATCTGTCAGGTCACTCGCTCACCGAAAAACCATACATGACTGAAGGGGATGTCGAATAGTATTTCCTTCCTTTCTTACTCCATAATGGTGTGGTGTACCCAAGCTAGGACACCACAGACATCCCCCCAGGGGGTGTAAGACACCTGAAATAGTAAAAAAGAGTATTTGATTAAAACAAGTGCATAAAACACAAAACAAGACAAATATATGCATTCCATGTATATTAGAAGTGTTGCGAACTCATTCAGCATGCGCCGCTGCTTGGTGAGACGAAGCTCTCCAGCGGGTCCCTAATAGGTTGACGACAAATGAGCCAAGATCAAGAAAGTCTGGGGCTCGTCGCACCGTGGTCCGAAAGCTAGAAAGTGCCCGTAGAACCATATCTACAAAATGAAAGAATTAGTAATCGAAATAAAAAGTTAACATAAGGCAATCGAAGGATAATTAAGGGGCATTACCTCGATCACCTTCCATAAACCACCATGGAGATTATCCTTATTCTTCACCTGACGGCACCCATGCCTCAAGTACTTCACTAGGGTCGCATAGCTAGAAGAGCCCCATTTGTAATGAAGGATCCTCCCAATCATCTAATGAGCCTGAAGGTAAAAGAAAAAGAGACGGCTACCATTGTCTACAAACAAGGTGAAAGCCAAGAGATAGGTGACAAAGTGCCGTATCATATGTGAGAGCAATCTTGCAGATAGAGTAGTGGACGACCCCTTCGTTAGGAGTCGAGAGACATACAAATTCTACGCAAAACATGGCCATCAGTGTCTCCTGCTCACGATGGAAAGAACTATCAAAAGTAGCCGGCTCGCCGATGAAACAAACAAAGCTTATCAACCCGAACTCGAATGATGTGATTATCATCTCACCCATCTGAAGGTGGAAAGTGTTGGTTGTGTCCCAGAAGTGCTACACGGGAACCCGCATGATCAACAAGTTCACGTACTCGCAACCACGAAGTGAACTAAACAAAGGGCCGAACTCGGTCTCCTCAAAACGAGGGACAAAGTCATCACCAAGTACCCTATATAAAAAACGGTGCATGTGATAACCTACTCGAGACCACCATAACCCCAATGAATCGCCATCTCCTCCTATGAGAAGATTACGAACGAGAAAAAATCACTAAAAGAGCTCGAAAAGCAAGCACGATCATGGGCAACATGCAAGCAGACCTATGCATAAAAACGACAAACTATTCGGCACTTCACCGAAAAGTACATGCATCACAAGGAATATGTTCTAAGGCGTTAAACCGTGAACTAAATGGTTCATTTGGAAGTTTTCCGGCAACACGAACACTAAACGAATCATAACAAGTGCATTTTTCAATAAGTAAATGACAAAAACTCTAAGGGACATTTCGTCTAACACTTGGCATGTATGACCGAAAAAGACATGCATTTGAAAAATTCAAACGTATGTACACCCATCCATCAATAAACTATACACATACATCACATACATCACACGTACATCCCAAACAACATCCCAAATTCATCGCATATCCATATACCAACCAAAAACTATCCCAAGTTCATCAATTTTGCAAAAACGAAGGGAAACGGTTTTGAGCTTACCGCCACGTGCCTTGCCCGGTAAGATAAGTGATTGTCGGCATCATAGAGGAGCACCAAAGGATTCTAATACCGCTTCGAGTGCAATTCACATTGGGCGAAACTATCCCTGACTCGAAGTTCCTCCCCGACCTTCTTGCATGAATACTTCTTCATTGATAACCCCAAAATATGTAGTGCACCAGCTCCAGCCGAGCCTCCTCCTCATCATCCCCATCAATAAGGAAGCTAAGGACCAGCATTGTAATGAAGAACACAAAGAAATTGAACCACATCTTAATTTTTCGGCCTTCAACGAACAATCACTTCAAAGGAGAGAATTTCTTGGAAAATAGAGAAACTTGTAAGTGCAAAGTGGTAGATTTTGGCTAAGGATTGAAGAAAACAAGCTTTAGTCTAATGGGTGCGAATATTTGAGCAAGAAATATGAAAAAATTGTGAGAGAAAACGAGAAAAAACAGACAGAGCAACTGCCGAGAATGAAATTCGGGGGCATTCTGCCTTGCGACTTAAGCCGACCCCCAGCAAATATCACTATATTCACTGGGCACCCAGTGATTATGCTTGTATTTGCTGAGCCTCCAGCGAATTTCGTCATATTT
>ONZA01014781.1:78642-91036 GCA_900322205.1 Kewa caespitosa | reverse complement strand
ATATGATGAGATTTCAGTTGAAACATGATAAAAGAACCCGCTAATGATATGTGATACAACTTGATTGTTTGTAATGTTTATTGTTGTGTCTAAATCTTATATGATCAGTCTTTATTCACTCACTCTCTTAAAATAATAATCACATTAAGTGAAAGATAATGAGGTTTAGAAGCCAATTGTGATATTTCCTGGATATCACATGAGGTGTTGGACAGGACCGTGGCCTTTGTGCCACTGATATGTGATATTGTATTCCCATACTCTGTTGTTACCCATGGTGACGATGTCATGGGCGTCTAGTGCAAAAATTGTTTGTCGTCCCTTACTTGGTAGTAAGTTCTAGTCACTTGGTTACTAGACGCCCGGTAACGGAAGTGTGCACACTAGACGTGATTGTGATTGAGATTGATATGCTGATACTACTTTGGTGACTAGTTGGGTTTCCGTGTCAACCCAAAGTAGATTGGCCTGGATTTCGGATCTACTGTCATTCACTACCCTCAAATAAAATGGAACGATTATATAATGGCAATAAAATGGAATGATTTTGTATGCATGAGTTTCACAATGAGTAGTGATTGAGTGTATGGTTGGTGGACTTGATTTTATCATGATTTGAATATGGTTTATGCTTGGTCCATGTCTCCTGTCATGTAAGAATGAATGAGAATACTCTAAATGAGATCTGGTAAGATGTGTTGATGCAAATACGAGTTTAGTTTTACATGAGATTGTTACATGAGTTGCTTGTGGGTAATTATATGAATATGGGAGGTTCGATTGATGTATGCATAGATTTGATATTGAGTTGATCATGGTTCTCTAAAGCAGTAAGTCTAATGTAAATGTTTTAATAGGTTGTGGTGTTGTTGATAGCTTAAAATGACTAGATGACTACTAGTATCGATTGCGTGAATTTCTAGTTATATTTTAAAGGTGAGAATTGTTTAAAACGCATGAATTCGAATGTAGAATACTATGTGAATATGGATGGTTATCTGTGAGTGTATAGATGGTGATAATGTGTATACTCATACATTGGTTTGGCATGCTTCATTTAATATTTGTTCTTGGCGGTCGAAATACGATTCATTTACTAAGCTAATGGTAATGAAATGATATAAAAGAGTATAACAGGTATATTGGAATGTGGGTTTGATTATGTATTTATTAAAAATGTGTAAACATGAGTTATGAGACTTGATAGGTGATGACGTTAATGTAAGACTTGAATATATTCTTCGTATTATATTGTATGTATAACGTCGATAAAATGTAAGAGTGGATTACTCAACAAATGATTATTTGTTGACGGTTATGTTATGTGGAACCTGTAGTGACCCCTTGGGGAACCGCTCTCCAATGACGAGCAGATAGTTGCAGGTTATCGATCGAGATAGCTGAGACGGATGCGAGACGATCACATAGCTGATATCAGTTTTGTATTGTTTTCGTTAAAGATTGGATTACAGTTATAATAGTTCATTAGAATGGATTAAATTAATGATTATCAGTCGGATTAAGTTGATGCTATGCTATTTAGGCTTAACATTTACTTTGAGAGTAAATGTGCCAGAAATACACCAAATTATGATTTTGCTTCCACATATTTTGGAAAATAAAATGCTTTGAAATTTGAATACAGGGTATTTCTTTGATTTTTCAAATAAAACTATGCCAAAATTTTCATCAAAACTATTACTTTCTTGGTCTAAATTTTGGGGTGTTACACTCATAGTTTGGAATTAATTTTCCATCTTCGTCATGCCTTCCCATGGACTCCATTTTTCTTTAACCGAGGTCCCTAATGTTGAGCATTCTAATTTTGACTCGTCGATTGATCACATGGGTCATTCGTTGCTTGTAGATCTCGGAACTAAGGAGGGCTTTTTCTTAAACTTAAAGTAGCAAATCAAGGCGATATTTAAGCTTCTAAGAGTTTAGCAAACCACTGAATTGTTTGATCCTTTGGATGCCTATTATTGATCTCCAATGGGATGACGGATTCAAAGGTGTAGACCAAGTTGAATGGGGTTTCTCCAATTATTTCAGTTTCCATGGTTCTTGAGGCCGAGAACACTTCGATCAAATGTTTGGTCAAAGCCTTTTGCACATCTACTTTCTTAGCTTCTCTATTTCGACTACCAAGGTTTTGTTGTTGTATTCTACCTAGCAGTTGGTCTGCGGCTAAGCTACTGCTTTCAAGTTGGCTTTTATCTCATTCCCTTCAAGCTAGATGGTCAGTCTTGGTGGGTAGAACTTTCTTCCAGTATAGAAGAAGATTATCTTGAGGGCTTCAAACCTTGTGAGTATGTTGCCAAGGATGAACTTTTTTACCCTTGGTATTGCTTCGCTTCAACTCATTCGTGAAGTAATTCACGACAACAAGGACTAACTTCAGTTGTCCGCATGCCAAGGGGAAGAGTCCTAATATGTCCATTCCCTATTGGTGGAAGGGCATCAGGGCCAGGATAGGCGTGAGTTTGGCTTAATGCAGTCTTGGTATTGGATTGAGCTACTAGCATTCGTCACACTTCTTGACCGATTCGGCTGCATCAGTGTGAGTTATGGGCCAATATAATCTCAAAAAGGACTTTGAGGGCGATTGTTTGCGCACCTTGATGTGCTCCACAATATTCCATAATGTACGTCTTTATGATTTCCTGCCCTTGGGTCCTCGGGATGCACTTTATCAATGTATGGGTGCAGCTCTTCTTGTAAAGCGTGCCATGTTGGAACTCGAACCACTTGGATTTGTCTATGATTCTACAAGATTCTTTTGGGTCCTCTAGGAGAGCGTTGCCTCTGAGTGGAGAGATGATGGTATCCATCCACTCATTCGAATGATCAAGGGTATTGGTTGTTGTTTCTATTTCTATACTCAATTTCTCCATTTCCTAGAAGATGTTTCTGTGTAGCCCTTCCGCATACGAACTAGCTAGACAAGCAAGGGCGTCTACATGGCTATTTTCTAACCTCATGACATGGTTTTGTGTTACTTCTTTGAATCATCTGATCTCTTTATTGGTATTCGTCATCGTTAGATAGGCCTTCGTGCTGTCTCCTCTAGCCTCTTTGCTCCATGATATTTGAGATAGTGCGAGCTGGTAGTCCATCTTGACTTTTACTTTTCGAGCTCCAGCACCTCATGCCATAATCAAACCTGCGAGGAGGGCTTCATTCTCTTCGTCATTGTTTGGGGGAAATAACTTGAATGTCATTGCATATTCAAATACGTCCACTTCTGAAGAGGTGATCACAACTCCAACCCACTTCCTTCCTTGAAAGACGAACCATCTGCACACATTAAACAAGTGTATGTCCATCAGCTAGGCACATGGTCTGAAGGCGTCACCTCGGCCACAAAATCTGCGAGGGCTTGGCTTTTTATCAGTCTCTAACGTTCATGGACGATGTCATAGTCCATTACTTTGTGGGCCCAGACTTAGGCTCTACTAGATGACTCAAGTCGTCCCAGGATATTATTCAAAGGTTGGTTAGTGAGGACCACGATCTAGGGTATTTTGAAGTAGGGTCTCATCTTTCTTGAGATGATAAGGACTCTGAGAGAAAACTTTTTCGTGGTGATGTATCTGAATTTTGCCCCTGAGAGAGCATGGGTGGTGAAAGTACACAGGCTCCTTGGCTGCCTCACCTTCTCTAACTAAGACATAAGTGATTTCCCTTTCTGATACAATGAGGTAAAGTTATAATCATTCCCGTGGTTTGGGGATGGATGTCCTCGGGTGATGGCCGAGGTAGCTTTTCAATTTTTCAAATGCCTCTTGAGCTTCTTCAACCCATTCAAAATTTGTTCCTTTCCTCAACGTCTTGAAGAAGGAGGCGCACTTGTCGGTTAACTTCCTGATGAACCAGTTTAGGGAGGGCCATGCACCCCGTAAACTTCTACATGTCATGTATACACTTTGGGGGCTACATATCTTGTACGGGTTGTACCTTTTCAAGGTTGGCGCCTATCACCCTTTCGTTGACTATGAAATCAAGGATCTTTCCTCCTCGAACTCCGAACACACACTTGTTAGGATTAAACTTCATTTGATTAGCTCTAAGGGTTTGAAAAGTCACCCTTAGGTCGTCCACATGATTTGATGACAAGACGCTATTCATGATAAGATCATCAACGTAGGCTTCTAGGTTCCTTCATTCCAGAATCCTTCAGATTTGTTTTCTAAACACCTTATTGACCAAGCGTTCAAAAGTGACTCTAACGTTGTTTCATCTAAACTTCATAATTTTGCAACGAAAAATGCCATCGTCGATGATGAATACTGTTGAGCTCTTGTCTTGCTTTTTCATGAAGACTTGATGACACCTAGAGAAGGCATCAGTGAAGCTCAATAGTTCGTGACCACTCTTGGAGTCTACCAGCTTATCTATTCTAGTAAGAGGGAAGTGGTCTTTTGGGCAAGCATTCTTTAGGTTGATGTATTCCCCACACATTCTCCAGCTCCCATTTGCCTTCTTCATCACCACATTTGCAAATAACTTTGGATACTGGCATTCAATAATCAACCTAGTCTAGACGAGGCTTTTTACCTCCTTGACTGTGGCTCTACTGTGTTCTTCACCTAGGTGTCTCTTCTTTTGCTTTACGTGCTTTAGCTTTGGATTTATCTCAAGATTGTGCTTCATGAGTTTCTTGTTACACCCAGGCATTTCATCTGGCTATAAAGCATACACGTCTTGATATTTTTGTAATAGAGCAGAATACTGCCGCAATGGGCATGTACAAGTCATCAATGAAGTATTTGACATGTTTTGGGCGAGCAAGGTACAAGGTGACCTCCACTTTTCCACCTTGAGGGTTTAGTGCTTTCTTTTCCCTCAATCATTTCATCTACTAGCTTGGAAGGGGGAACGTTAATCATCAAGCATTGAATGTCTCTCCCCTTATCCTTCTTTCGTTTGGCCTATTTTCCCTCTTATAGGGCCATCGCTGTAAGTTCTTCATGAGGGAACATCCTTGTATTAGACTAAGGCTCTTTTTAGGCTGTGGGAGCATCCTTCTGGACCATCTTGCTTCCACTAACGCATTACACATAGCAAGACTGAGGTCTCTTCTGACCCCCACATACATTCAGAACTTCATCGTCTTCCCGATGGAACTTTATCGTCAACAAGACCATGCTGATGTATGCGTTGATCTAGTTGAGGGAGGGACACCCAAGCAAGCTGTTCGTTTTTTTGCTCCTACCCTCACGGGCAGTTGTATGCCCCCTATTGCAAGAACTTGATTTGCTCCGAAGCAAGTTACGGTATGGCTAATAGGCACGACCTTGTCGGCCGAGTACCCGAGGTTGTTTAGACATCCGTACATGATGAAGTCCACTAAAATTTGAGTATGTACGAGGACCCTCTTTACCACGGTGCACGCGATCTTTACAGCTACTACCAGTGGGTCGTCATGAGGGAATTGAAGTGGTCTTGCATAGGATTCATCAACGTAAATTAGCTTTCCGAACTTTGGGACTTCCTATGATTTGATCAAGGTATTAAGATGGGCTTCCTTGGCATCGTTCGTTAATACTCCACTAGTGGGACCACCAAAAATGATTGCGACGTCATAACAGTCCGAGCTGAGGTCAAGCGCTACACTGCCCTTTGGTCTAGCTGGAGGGAGGTGACGACCTAATCTTTAAGGAATGTGTAGATCTTACCTTCCTTTCCCAATTTCTCCAGGTGGTTTCTCAACTCTTAACGTTACCTCGTGCTATGTCTGTTGTCTATATGGTAATACCAAATGAAGTACCTCTTGTTGTTCCCTTCCTTCTTGGGCGTTCCATCATGCAGCAACTTATGGTCGATCTTCGCCGAGATATCTTCCTGATTGCAGTTAGGATCTTGTTCCCTTTCTTTCCATTGATGTGTCCTCCACTTATTGCTTTTCCATTGGAGTTGCTTTTGCTAAACTTTGGTTTCCGAACATTCAAAGTTTCGACCTTCCTCTAGTCATGCTTCCCCTTTTGAGCTACCTATTTTTTGTTCAACTTCTCATGCCGTCAATTGCCAGTTACCATGTCTCTTTGACCTCTCTCAGGCCGTGAAGACTTTGGACAAATAGGATCGAACATAAGGTAGGGTAAACTTTTGGCCCTGGAGCGTCATGTCTTAGAAAAATCATAGCACCTCACATCCTTTGATGATTCCTTTTATATATGATGCACACGCAATGACAGGACTGAGGTTGCTGATTTCCTGACATTCATCGTTGAACCTCTCATCGAAGTCCTTCATGAACTCATTCCACCCGTAGGTGATATTGATTAGGTCCTCTGAACACTTCTTCGTCTTCTCGCAGTTCATGAAGTTTCCTATAAATATGTCACATAGTTCTTCATAGCTATGGAAACTGTTGCAAGGTAGATGGCTTATCCACTTCTGGGCGCGACACATTAGAGTTCGCACAATGGCACGTGGTTTCATAATTTCAGATTAGGGTCATCTTGGCTACATCATAGGCTACGGAGTGCTCTTTTGGAGAGGTGGTTCCGTTGTAATTCTTCACTTACCCAATCCTCCTATTGAGGTTGATTGGGTATTTCATAATTTCCTCACATAAGGGAACCTACGTGTTTAGGTCCGAAGTCTCCCATAGGTCGGAATATGTGCGCGAAGGATCTTTGTATCTACCAAGAGACCTATGGTATTTCTCCTATTTACTTCACCTTTTTTTCCCTCTCTACTTCCTTGAATCTTAGAAGAGTTCTGAGATCATTAACCTCTTATCCTTTTTGTCGTTCAACTTTCTCTGTTCGTATCCTCTCGAGCTCGCTTTCGAGGTCGGACATAGCTCCAGCTAAGCTTTACGCAGCTTTGCTGCTTGGTCCTCCATGTCGTTGGTTCATCTTAAGCCGGTTCTACTTGAGATTCTTCTTCGTGGAGTGAAAAGCAGATGAACCCTACATACTGAAGTGGAAAAGAGTGGCTTTTAGAACCTGGGTCGATTCGGAGATATCCGTTCCCTCCATAGTAGGAATATGGATCTAGGTATGCTTGTTGGTGTGCCCTTCATCTCAGTCTTTTCCTACATTGCCAAGGATATTCTCCTAAGGATGTTTACCCAAAATGTTGCGAGATCTTCTCGAGTGACGGGACCAAGAAAAGGAAGAGGAGGAGGAGGATTTCTCGATCTCATATAACATCGGCAATCCACTTCCCACGGACGGGGACAAATGTTTCGGGTATTTTTGGGTTAGGAGTGGACCCTTGAAACTCAAAAGGTTGAGATGCTTCATTTAGATGAGAGCTAAGAGATGATGAAGTGCTTCTATTTGGATTGGAGGTGACCTGCCAAATAAAAACTCCTGAACTACCCCTGGCGCGATCCGGGGATCGGTTCTCTGATGTCTAAGTCAGTACGAGGTAATTGAGACCAGTTTGGCCACAAGGTAAGCCAAGGGAAAAATATAAAAGTATAAGAAGATGCACTTCACACTGAAGTAGTTCGGAAATTAATGTTGAGAGTCAAGTGTAATCCATGAATGATTAATGTGTACCTTCTTTTAATTGGTGATGGTCCTTATATATGTTGTGGCCCCATACCCTAACTAGGTTGTTGGGTGGCCCATGACCCAGACGATGAGCGTCTTATATAATCTTGTGGGCCCCAGCTTGTTAGTGCCCAATAAACCATCTATTGTCATCATCGAGCATGTGAAGTGGAGCTGATCTGTCAAGTTCATCATTAGAGGAAGGAGACACACCGAGGTCCCTCTGTGCTGAATGTGGGTGGACAACTTCCGAGGGAGAGTCCTTCAACCGAACATGGGTGACCTCATTATCCATCTTCCACGGCGACATGTGCGCTTGGTCAATGGTCAACATGGGCCAAAGGAAATGCCCAAAACACATAGAACTTAGAAACAAGAGTGTGTACTATAACTATCACAAGGATGTCAGTCACTTGACCAAGGATTGCTTCGATTTAACAATACATTTTTCGAACTTGTTAAGAAACAAAAGCTTACCCCGTGTTCGGACTAAGGAAGAACGAACCCCAACCTCAAGTCATGCAAAGGGAGGAAGAAGTCAAACGATGTTTAGCATATTCAAGAATGCAAAATGAACTCTGGCGGGCCTGCAGTTTGGCTAATGACTAGGACGGAACAAAAGGCTGAGAATGGCATCGTAGGCCATGCTGGTGTAAACTTAGCAGACGAGAAAACCTCTCAATATCACCTTTGACGAGTCTAATGCAAGGGTGTTACATACCCCTCATTGCAATCCTCTTTAAATCAGCTCTAAGGTAGTCGATGTCCTGGTGAAAAATGTATTGGTGAACTTAAGAATTTTAGTATAAATGATAATGCTAGCCTTCTTGAAAGAACTGCATTATTACGAGCAAGAGCTCCTCCCCGTCAGCTACCTGGTAGTCGGGTTTAGAGGAAAAGAGATCAATCCCATCAGAATGATCCAACTTCCTATGAGGATTGGACCAAAGAACTTGGGCCAACATGAGATCCTAGACTTCCTGGAGGTAGACGTGTCTTTCGTATATGACATCATACTAGGAAGACCATCCCTCAACACGATCAACGTCGCATTGTGTATGTCGTTGCTAAGAATCAAATTTGAGAAAGACAATGACATGATAGGCAAAGTTTTACAAGAGTAGAAAATAATCAGGGAATGTTATCAAAACTTTCCTTTCTACTCATCCATATAAGGCCACAAACTCGGAGGAGCCTCTCAAGGCTAGAAGGTAGAAAACCAAGGACAAAGGCAAGGGAAAGTTGTGTATGGTGATTGAGACATTCCTGATAGAGACAGTCAACCGTCAAGAAGAATTAATGGAGAAGTAAAGACCCTAACCCATGGATGGAAAGAAGGAAATTCTACTTAACAATGAAGACCCTGCACGTACCACGTACATTGACGCATACCTGGAATTCGGCCTCGAACTCCGGTTAGTGGTGCTCTTGCACCAATATTCGGATGTGTTCTATTTATTTCCCAAAGATATGCTAGGAATAAACCCTAGCAGCATCAAACATAACATAGGGAGTGATCCTAAATTTAGCGTAGTCAAGCGAAAGCCACAACTAGGGTCAGAAAGGACTGAAGCTGCAATAGCCAAAGTAAAGAATTTGTTGGTGGCTGGCTTCATCAGGGAATGTCAATACCCCGTGTGGCTGGAATAAGAGGCAATGATAAGAAAGGCCAAGAATACGTGGCGGACGTGCATTGACTTCACATATCTGAACAAGGCATGAAAAAATATGAACAACTGCTCCCCAGGATCTACAAGGTTGTTAATTTCGCTGCCGGAGATGAATTGTTGAGCTTAATGGATGTATTCTCTTGGTATCATCACGTCTTCATGGACCTAAAAGATCAAGAGAAAACAACATTCATCACCGAGCATGGGGTATACTATAATGTCATGATTCAGTATGTTCAAAAATGCTAGAGCTATCTTCCAATGTTTGGTAAACAAAAATTTTGAGAAGCAAAATTAGAAGGAACATGGAGGCCAATGTCGAGGATACAGTAGTGAGGAGCCGAAGAGCACTGGAACACATTGGCGATCTTAGGGAAACCTTTCAAACCTTTAGGAGATAAAAGATGAATCTCAACATAAGAAAGTGTGTTTATGGAGTAAAGACTAGAAACTTTTTGGGCATCATGGTAATGGACTAGGAATCTAGGCAAACTTCGATAAGGTTGAAGCCATTGTAAGCATGAAGCCGCCCAAAAATCTCAAGAAAATCAGAGGCTTACAGGGTGCATTGTAACCCTCATCAGGTTTATGTCAAGGTCGTTAGACCGTTGAATTGCATTTTTTCGAGAAATTCAAAAACAAGGAACATTATTCCTTGACTAACGATGAAAATAATTCTTTTGAACATAAGGCCCATTTTATAAATATACCCAGGATGATCACTCCAAAAATTGGGGAGAAGTTATACATCTACCTTGTTGTTTCTTCGAACACGGTGACTTTGGCATTAGTGTGTGAGCAGCAAAATATCCAACATCTAGTTTACTTCATTAGCCATGCTACTCAAATGGAGTTTCGATATTTTGAGATAGAAATATTCTCCTTGGCTTTGTTACTCACTACTACAAAGCTATGACCCTACTTTGCGTCGTATCCTATAATTGTGTTAACTGATCCGCCTTTGAAGACAGAGGTGGGGAATATGGAGGGGGCCAGAAGATTCCTGAAATAGGTGTTGAAACTTCCCTAGTATGACATTGCTTACGAACCAAGGATAGCAATCAAGTACCAAGTTTTGACCGATTTAATCTCCAAGCTCATGCTTTTGGCTGACAACCCCACATGTTGATAGAAAATTAGAAAATCAATGTAGACGGGTGTGCCTGCAGACAAGGAAGCATGGATAGAGTGGTGATGGTTGCTACCAAGGGAGACACCTTCCAGTATGCCCTGAGATTCCAGTTTCCGGCATTCAACAATGAGGCTGAGTAGGAATCCTTATTTAGAAGTGCACATGGAAAAGAGTGTTAGCACGAAATAACCCTCTAATCAAGATGGACTCCTAATTGGTAGTCTTCTAGGTGAATGGTTAGTACAAGGACAAGGAAGAGAATAGGAAAGCATAGCTAAGGAAGGTTAGAGAAGAAATTAAAAAGTAGTAGAAAGTTAAGCTGGAGTATTTCTCACACTTTACAAACCAATTAGTTGACGCTTGGGCTATGTCAACAAGCTCAGCTGTGGAAGGCTTTACCATATTAATCCTATGGGAGATCATGGAAGAACCTAGCATCACTAAGGAATTGAATATACTGGATAGGTCAAGAAATTGGATGATCCCTTTTATGGGATGGTTGAGGGATAGTGTTTTTCTCGCTGACCCTTCAAAAGGAAAGGACGTCCAAGCCCACTCCAAGTTGTTCGTCTAACAGACGTTTGGGAACCCCATCCTGAGATGTGTTCCACCACACATCTAACAAATGACCTTGAAAGATCTCCATGAGGGAGCATGCGGATCACACACGGGGAGAAGGGTTCTGGCCAGACAAACTTTAAGAACCTGGTATTACTCCCCAAAAATGTGTGGGGATGGGATAGACCTAGTTTCTAGATGCAAAAAGTTGCAAATCCACACGACCATCCAGTCTCCTAGCCAAAGAAATATCTCCTATCCTAGAGACCCTCCCATTCTACATCTGGGGGATGGAAATTCTTGGTTCGTTTCCACAAGTTCCCGGCTAGTTGAAGTTTCAGATTGTTGGTGTGGATTACTTTACCATGTGGGTAGAGGCTAAACCGCTCACGAAAATTACAGAAGGAGAAGTGCAAAAGATCATATAGAATAGTTTGATATCCATATTCGGCACTCCAGGAGGATAATATTTGACAATGATAGACATTTCAACTCTCCAAACTTTGGTTAAAATCTTGGATAAATTTGGAACCTAGTTGACAATAGTTGCTCGGCCCCTTCCAAATCGGCACGCTGAGTCAACCTACATGATCATCCCAACGGGACTCAAAAAGAAATTGAATGACACAAAAAGGATCGTGGGTAGGGAAGTGTAAGGACCACGGCCCTCCCGCAACGTCCCAGGCGTAAGAAAAAGGAAGGGCGGAAGTTGAATACAATATAGGCACGCGTACCCCCACGACAATGAGGTGTGTTTCTGGGGGAGAGTTATCCTTTTCTATCCATGTGTGAAATCGCACAAATCGGAGTCGCCACCCTATTTTAGGAAAATAAGGAAACCATATTTTGACCCCTTTAAAGCTTTATAAATTGATCATTTTGGTCCCACAAAAGCGATTTAATCCTAAATGTTCTCTAAGTTATATCACCATATACTTTATTTAGGGGATCACTTTTTAGCATACATCATTCATTTATCCAAAATTAAACCAACAAATTCCATAAAAATATGTCCATGGATAATACGTTATCAAATGGGCAACTAAATACAATAAAAATAATATGCAAATATAAGTCTTAAAATTCTAGAAAGTAATATTGAATTATCACTTTCCAGAATTAAGTCAGTTAATTAAAATAAATAATAAAATCGGAAATAATAAAGAAAAAATGCGAAAAAGAATAAAAAAGAAATAAAAATGCCGAAAAGAAAGAAAATGCACTATAAAATAAATAAATACCGACAATAAATAAAATAAAAATATGGCAGAATGTACAAAGTCCTATAAATACTAAAATTTAAAATAAAATAAATAAATACCAAACAAAAAAAAAAGATAAAAAATATATATGCAAATATATCGATAAATGGGAAATAGCAAACTTTTTTTTTTTTTTTTTTTTTGGGTTTGTTAAGTGGCCTATGTTGGGAGGAGCCTACCAGCCTAGGCCCTACACTTTTTAGTGGGCTAGCACATGAGGAGGGGAAAGGGGTAATTATCTCCTCAAGTGCACTAGTGGGC